>PVIA01003613.1:36197-162747 GCA_004024845.1 Tonatia bakeri | reverse complement strand
CCTCCCTCCCTACCTCCCTCCCATTACCACCCTCCCCCTAGCTTTTATCCATGTGTCCTTTAACTTTGATCCTATAAACCCCTCCCCCTCTCCCCCAAAATCCCTTACTTATTTCTTCATTCAGTCACCCAACAGGTATATGTATTCAGTGTTACAATCTAAGTACATAATGAGAAGGAGCCAGCCATTAGAGATTTGACACAAAAGCTTTCTGAATTGTGAAGACCATGAGGCAGACAAAACTTGGTGTATTACGGGAATGGAAATAAAGACATTGTGGTTAGAAATCAGAGTGTGCTAGTAGTGGAGGTGGGAGAGCAAGGGAGGTCCAGATCTTGGCCAGAAGTTTAGAATTTGTTTTAAGTACACCAGGACACCATTTAGACTGGAGAGCAGAATGATCTGATTTATGTACAATTTTAATATTATCTAGAAAATGTGAAGACAGGTGTACCCCAGTGAATTTTGGCACTTGATACACAGACAGTTTCGGTGATGGCTTTAGATTAAAGAAAGAAGAGGAGACAGTTGTAATGGGAAGGAGAGGGGATGACCCCAGATTTAGCACACACCCGCACATCCGCCTTTCTTCTCCCCTTGTCCCTGTCCAGTATGACAGGTCACCAGTTTAGGATTGAAGAGACTGGCCCCAATTCCTCTCCTTCCTCTGGGTTGTCGCTAAACCCCGCTTTCATATTAAGAGACTTGGAGGATCCTGTGCCCTTGGTGCTGACAGGAATAACTGGTAATATTATGGCTATTTGCTGAGCTGATGCCATGGTCATGGTGAAAATAAAGAGCAGCTGATTAACTTGTGAGACTTTTTGACCTAAGCTCTGCCCGTCACTTCTTTATACCTCCTTATCCCTGCTCTTCCCACTGAGTTGTAGCAGGCTAATGCAGGAGTATCCTTGAGAATCTTTCTAGGCACTTAGAGTTGAATAAGGAGTGATTTTCTCTGCTCTCTGGCAAGGGAGAGGAGTACCAGCAGCTACCAAGATGCACCCTGACTTTGAAAAGGGCAGAGAACTGGCAGTAAAGGTGAGATCCACTAAAGGCTGGGCTCAGAAATCATTGCGAAGGAACACTGTGATTTTCGTAGTTAAACTCTGGTGTTTGAATAAGGTCTTCATTAAGCTGACATTCCAAGGATTCATTTGGTTTAAGTGAGCATGCAGATGATAGGAGAACAATGAGAGACTAGATTACTGCACCCATTTATTCTGTTTATTTGTATTCCTTTTACCCAAATTACCTTAAATTTAATTCCAGTTTCTTTTTTATACACAATTGATGTACTTTTGAGCAGGTGGCTTGCAACCTCCTCTCCAGCTCCTTCCGCCCCTGTGTGTTTCCCCAGGACCCTATTTATGCCTGTCTCAGAGGTTTGTGGTTCTCCCCACATCCTCATCAGCAGTATTCTTCCCTCTTTAGACTAGTATACATTCCTCAAGAGTTGGGGTCATGGCTGAGTGAATGCGGTTTTCTCTTGTGCCTGGCATATTTCCTTATAGATTGTATGACTCTAATATTTGTTTTGACAGAGAAGTTGAATATTTTCTTATGGCCATGATTATGATGGTCCCCATTTATTATTCTTGACTCTTGAGATATCTGAGACTATATATTCTGTTACATTAATGACCTTAGAGCATACAGCTTTGAAAATATAGTTTCAATTTTATTTGTTGACATTGTTGCATGTCTTTTTCCTTGTTAAGCCGATTCTCTCTACTGCCATAGAGTGGAAGACACATAAGTTTTGTGACAGGTGGTCACACGGAGCACTCTTTTAGGTCTGTGGCCAAGGGTGAGTCAGCAAGGAAGCCAGATGTCTGCTGTGTGGAGATCTTCGATCAAATACCACTGTTTCTGGGAGGCCTTTGTGACCACTTGCATTAAATGTAACTAATCCCCACGCCTGCCCTGACCCTCCGTTTGCCCCTTAGCCTGTGTGTGGATCACTGTCGCCCATGCTACAACCATGCTTCTCTGTGTCAATCCCCTTTGCACAGGATCATTGCTCTTCCCCTGGGCAAGAAAGTCAGTACATTTCTCCAGTCTCTTGAACCTGGGCTGGCCTCATGACTTGCTTTAAATAGTGGAATGTGGCGGAAGTGCTGTGCAAATTCTGGAATTGCACTGATTTACATGGCAACCCTTAGCCTCATGTGACCATTTATACTTAAAATCAATTCCAATTAGATGAAATTTAAAATTTACTTTCTCATTTGCACTAATCATATTTCAAGTTCAAAATTGTCACAAGCAGCCAGTGGTTACAATATTGCACAGCACAGCTTTGAAAGATTTCTATCACTGTGGAAAGTGTTAGTGGGCAGAGCTGTTCTACCGCCTGTGCCTTAAGAGGTCTGGTGGCTTTCACTCTGCCGTGTGGGAAGGACACTCATCACAGCGCTTCGAAGAAGCCCAGTCCAGCTGACTGGGCGGTTTGAGACCATGCAAGGGAAACTGAGGTGCTCCAGCCTCTACCCAGCAATCATTTCCAGACTGTGAGTGAGGCCAGCCGCCTTGGATTTCCAACCCCATTCAAGCCTCAGGTGACTGCAGCCTCGGGGATGATCTCTGGTGGCACCAGCTGTCCTGCTGGCCAAGTTGCCAACCCACAGAATTGTGAAAAATAACTCATCATTGTTCCAAGCCAGTAATTTTAGATGGGTTTGATACACAGTGATGATAATGGCTCTAACCTTCCATCTAATCACTGCAATAGTTTTGAAACTGTACAAAACTATGCCCTAGGCAGTTACCTCATGGATTAGAATGTGCTAAAAAGGGATAGATAGAATGGGCCCATACCACTTTTTTTTTTAGTGAACTCAATTCCTTGTTTATCTAGGGAGAGAAAAGGATATTTGCTATTAATAAAATAATTACCAACAGCAAACTGGAATACTTGGAACTTATTAGCTGACAGATGATAGGAGAAAACTAACTTTGCATCTGAAAATTATTTATCAATAATTTGCAAAGTAGATAGTTCAAATAATCCAAAGCTAAATGGAATTCAATAGTTATTCTAATTTAGGATAATAAGACTTGGTGAATTTTGATATATTTTGAGGTTCTACATCATATTTAATTCTGAAAGCAGTCCTTCTTTTATTCCTTGTTTCCCAAGCACGTATTGAGTACTTTCTACATATGAGGAGGGACCAAAAGAACTGGAGGGCGGCCCCTTGTAGTACAGGCTTGCCCCACTAGGTGAGTGCTCTAGGAACCCATCTGTATCAGTGCACCAGCTGGTGCTGTTGTGAGAAGCTGCATCCTGGCTTCAGTGAATTTTTTTGAAAACTCTTTGAATGCGTTTGCCCATTTCATAACAGGTGATTTATGAGCACACCTGCCCACACCTTGCTGAGTGTTCAGCAGTTTTGGATCAAAAACAGCATGACCCCCATGCCCCACCCTCCCCGATCACCCAGTGTCATCAGAGCAACTATTTTTTGGTTTCCCTGGATGGAAAACATCTCCAAAGGGAAATGTCTTGTCGGTGTGGGAGAGGTGAAACAAAAAATGGCAGAAGCAATAAAAGCATCAAAATAAATGAGTTCAAAAACTGTTTGAGCAGTGGAAAAATCGTCTCAATAGGTGTATGGCATCAAATGGAGAGTACTTTGAAGGTGCTTGAAGTTTAAACATATAAGACTACACAATCTTTAATAAATAAATTCAATTTTTTGGGTTCCCCCTCATATATCTAGGTGGGCTTTGAGGAGAACTTCAAATGATTAAGACATGAGCCTTACCTTGGAAAAACTGACAATGTATCGCGATGAGCTGTGTTAGGAATACAGAATGCTCTGGGAACAGTGAGGTGAGGGCATACTAAATGTGTGGGATGAGCTATTGCTTTCCAGGTGGGTGGGAATAGAGGTTAGAAAATAAGCAGATTACCTACAACACTTTTTTTTTATGAAAAAGAGCAGGATTATTTTAATAACAACGAGATGTTTTTCATGTAACATAAAATACACGCCATTAAAGTGTACAGTGCAGCGGTTTTTGGTCTATTTCCCGAGTCATATGACCATCATCACAATCTAGTTGTAGAACATCTTCCTTCTCCTAAAAAGAAACCCTAGACCCATGAGCAGTGACCCCCCTCCCCCACCCATCACTCCTCCTGTTTCCCCATCCTAAGCAACCACCAATCTACTTTCTGTCTCTGCACACTTACCTATTCAGGCATTTTACAGTAATGGGCTTTTGTGTCTGGCTCTTTTTCACTTAGCATAATGTTTTCCAAATTCCCCCAGGTTGTAGCATGTGTTAGTATTTCATTCTGTTGCTTAATGAGATTCCATTGTATGGATATACATTTTATTCATCCATTGACCAAATGGTGTATGTTCAGGTTGTGTCCACATTTTGGCTATTGTGAATAATGTTGCTGTGAACATTCACATACAAGTTTTTTATGTGGACATATACTTTCAGTTCTCTTGGGTACATGTGTTAGGAGTGGAATTGCTGGGTCACATGGTAACTCTGTGTTTGACAGTTTCAAGAATTACCAATTGTTTTTCAAAGTGGCTGTGCTATTTAATCATTCCACCAGCACCATATGAGACTTCCAACTTCTTCACATCCTTGTCAATACTTGTTATTGTCTGAGAACAGAATTGTTTTGAATGAAAATATAAAGTCATTAAATAAGAAAAATTCCAATTAGATTATGTTACGCTCATTTAAAGCAGCCCATATATAAGTCATGTGGTATCAGAGCCTAAAGCTGAATGCCACTTTGTAGCTATGTATACAAAACAACTCCGTTGGAATCTAATTATCTTATCATTAATGTTCACCAGGTGGTTGGAAATGCTGGCTTTTTTCACATCTAATTGAGAGGTAAAGGGTGGTGAAATGACTATATGTGTAATGCTGTTGAAAGTTAAGCCCATTTCTGACATGCAATTAAATATAATTGAAACAGAACAAATTGAACAACAAAGTTAAGTTTGCAAGATGGAATAGGCACAGATATTATTAAATGTGTGCTGTTTTCTCGGATATTTGGTTATCAAATTGGCATTGGGGCTTGAGCCCCACATTTTTACTTACCTGGCGTGGTCCCCATGTGCCCACACTTGCCTCTTCCGCTTTCCCACCTCAGCGTGTTCATGAGACAGTTCCTGACAGCCCTGTGCAGAGTGGATTGTCTTAGGAAGTGCTGGAGTTGAATGTGGTCAGGAAGGAAAATCAGATTCTCCAGTCCTGGGCAGCTTTCTCAGACTCAAATTTGTTGTGCATGAATCTAGGAGACTTGACAGCAATATTATAAAAAGCAAAAATGTAAATCTGACAGTCACTCCCCCCTCCCTGCTTGGCTGGCTCTTCAGTGGCTTCCCAGCACCAAGTCCCAGATGCTTAGGACACCACAGCTCCGTCTTTAGCCCTGATGTCTGCCCACCTCTTCAGCCTCAGTTGTTGCTGCTTTATCGGCAGTGAATGTCTGTCGTTCCTGAGTGCCCACTGCCACACTCTCTTACTCTTCTGCTGGAGTTTAGTTTCCTCTGTTGAAAGTACCCTTCTCTTTCTGCAAGACTCAGCTGAGACACCGCCTTCACCAGGGAGCGTGTCAGAGCCACCTAAACTCCCAAGGCATGCATGTGGGTGCCTTTCTCGCTGCAGTGGACAAAAACAGAAAAAGGTCCTTGGCCTTGTGGGGATTATATTTTATCTGAGAGAGAAAGAAAATAAACAATAAACATAATAACTAGATACCTGCCTCGCATGATACAAGGTGATAGGTACAGGAAATACACCAATGGTGAGGCAGAGCCATGGGGATGGGGCAGGCAAGTGGAAGGGTGGGCCGCTCCATTAATAAGGTGGGTGGGCGGGCCTCACTGAGAGGACCTCATGGGATGAGGGAATCTGCCATGGGGATATCTGGGGAGAGTTTTTTTCTGGGCAGAGCCAGCTGCCTTCCAGTGAAATGACCCATGGTGAGAGAATGCCTGTTAATTGATAAAGTTCCAGCTGTCAAGGAAGTTGACAGGTCAGTTTTCCCCAGTATCCTTTGTGTAGACAAACACATTTTTCTCTTGGATTTCTTCTAAATTCTAAAAATAATTTCTCGACAAATCTGTTTTTGCCATCTCCCCACCCCACAGTCCTACTCAAAGCACACTGTGAGGATTAATAATAATCTGGAACTCCCAGTCAGAAATTTCTGTATGCCCAAATCACGTGAATCATGTTACCTTCTTTCTCCACCATAAGGTCTGGATTCACCCTCTGAAATACATGCCCCTGAATTGTCTGCTCTGGACCCGGCCTGCTTTTGTCCTTCCTTCTCTGAGTCACATTGCTTTAGGGTCTGTCTTCCCTTAGCTTTTAACTTTCTTCCACCTCAACAACCCATTGGTATTTCCTGGTTTCTCATTTGTGCCAAGTCTCTAAATACTGTGTGTGAGCCCTTCATCCCATTTGATGAACCAGCGTGAGGTGTTCTAGCTCCTTCCGGGACCTTGTATTCAATCGGTGCATTCCTGCCGCTTCCCTTTCACAAAGAAGAAAGCTAGCACAGCCCTAGAACATCATTTAAAATTCTTTACCATTGCCACGTTTACTGGTTAGGTTTTTGGGTTTGGAAGATAAATACTCTTGACCACTAAAATTTTTAGGAATTCTGCTACTGTTTCTCACTGCTGTCTTTTAGGCAACATGCTTTCTCATATCATTGTTTTATATGTCCAGTTGGTTTTGGAAGTAAATAGGAGGAGCATTTTCATTCATTTGGAGCTTGTTGTTGTAACAATGACCCATGTTAAAGGCATAATTAACTCAAGTACTGTAAACGTGTGTGTGTATGTGTATTTCTGGATTAAAAATACATTTTCCCTTTCACGTGTCTTCTTTGTTTCTGTATATCAAACACTTTAAATGTCCAAAGATCATCTTGTTCCTGGGGGTGTCCCTCCTTGGTACTTTTTTGCAACCTGCCTTTCTTAAATAGAGATGATGGGGATTTAGTCGCTTTTCCCCCAAAATAGCCATTTCTTGTTCTTCGGTGATAGTTGATCTAGAACTTACTGCCTGTGCTTGCTTCACGGCCAGTGTTCAGTTTTACAGATGATAGAAGGGATGCGTAAGTGTTATCTATGGATTTTAAACAAAGTTTAACTTCCTCTCACACTGTATACTTTATCACTGTGTCTGAGTTGTGGATTGGTGTCCACTTTTATTCTTTGAGCTTTGATTTGTAATCAGTCATAATTGTACACAATTTAAAAGTCAAAAATATTTACAATGCTTATCACAAGAAACCGGCGTCCCGTCCCCCGCTCCCTGTCCCCTCCTCCCGGCCCTTCTCGCCCCCCCACACCTGTGAGGGTGTTTCCCACCTTTGTTGCAGTTCAGCTCCATTTCTTTCACAGCAGGTGAAAGTCTGGTATTTGTAGATATTTAATGTTCACTTTTTATTTACTGTGGAAAGTGAGGATTTAGCTTGGAAATAGCTTATCATCCCAACATAGTTATGTCAAATGCTATTAAAAACAACAGTTATGTTCAGAAGGAAAGACTGTATTGATGCTAAAGTACTACTGGAGTGTGATATTTTAGAAAATAAACCAAATCGAATTTTCCTAATGTGTTATCAGGCAACTGCATAAAAAGCAAAATATTGGAGCTGACAGGTGTTTATGTGCATAATTTAAGAGGATAACAATGTTAACAACAATTCTGATTTAGCTACAGCATTAAAATAGCACATGAGAAAATCTTCATTTACTCTTATCTTTCAGTAGTCATGGGCTGAGCTTTGTTGTTTTTAGATTCTAGTCAATTAGAGTTTTAATCACCAAGCATTTTACAGGAGCACGGTGAAAGTGTAACCCTACTTAGAAGAGTGTAAGTCCTGAAGACAAACTTTTCTGAGATTGCTAGATTTGGATGAAAAACCTCAGGAGGGAAAAATTGTAATTGCTTCAGCATGACAAATGGAACATATTTTAAGATCACTGGAGACTGTCTTTTTCTTTGTTCTCAGGTTTAGTTTTGATTTCATGTACTTGAATTTGTTTCTATCTCTTAATTTTTTTCTTAATATATTCCAAAGGATGTAAAACACTTCTGAGATCTCGTTACTGCTTACAAAATTGCCTTCTCCTGTACCGCTGCATGTAATTTTTTTGTCAGTCTCATAGAAAAATGTGATTTAGAACAGGCTATTACATTTTTGCAATCTGACAGTAGTGATGACACTAAAAGTACATCTTGCATAAGTTCAGATATACTGTAACAGTCTTGTGAAGTAAGTTTTTTGCATATTTAAGTTTCATAGGATCATCCTTTTGCTTTTATTTGCATTTTATCATTCATTTGTGTAAAATTTATTTTTTTTCACTTCAAATTTTGCTTAAATGCTAGTTATTGTTTGCTGCCATGTCAAGGGCAGTGGGACGCAGTTGAATTTAAGGTGTTCTGTTACTTGCTGAACGTGTTAGTTTACAAATCCAACTTTGCTTCTCTCTGTCAAGGCGCTGAGACGTGAGTTAAAGGAGAAAGAGTACTCTGTGCTGAATGCTGTAGACCAAGCTCGAGCTTTCCTGGCTGATCAGCCCATTGAGGCCCCCGAAGAACCAAGAAGAAACCTACAATCAAAAACAGGTGAGATCTGAGATTGGTTTCTTTCGTGCATCATAAAAACACATGTGAGGAGAACAAATAACCAAAATCAAGTAGGAAATTTCCCTAGAGTATTTCAGGGTGTGATATTTAAAAATTTCCTTATAGTATTTCAGGATTTGACATTCAGATTTTTTCTTCTGGAAATAATAATTGAATCAAATATTATTTAATAAGTGCCTAGACTGTTAAAGAAATGAAATGACTACATACTTCAGTATCATTTTTCAAAAGGAAATTAACTGCAGAAAATTTAATTTATTAAAAAGCACTTTCAAACTGAAAATAATTTAAGAAATAAAAATTTACATTCCTTATATTTAAACAAATTACAGAGTAAATAATTGCAAGTAGAGAAATGATATCTAAATACAATAGTACATATATGAAGTATTTAATACCTATAAAGTAAGATTGTTTTAAACTTGTTCTTCAAGACTACTTTTTAAAATAAAACAGTAAAGAGCCTTCCTTTTTTACAGGCACACAACAGAATTTATTTAATTTAAAAAACAACAGCCTGTACTATTTATGTACTTTGGTTTAAAATGATATAGTAACTACCTTACTAGCAAAGGGCAATAAATCACATAGTAAATTTAAGAGATGAATTTTGGCACCAGCCTATATTTTTATTATGATATTTCATTGTTCACAATAAAAGCATTTTGATGCAGTTTTGAAAATAAACAGGCCATTCAAAATAGTTTTCAGCCATTCACTCACATAGTAAAAGCAGAGCTGAGACGCCACCTCGTGCCGTGTGCAGCAGTGTGATTCGTGAGCATTTGTACTCGAGAGGGAAGGGCATTTGGAAATTGCGTTCTTTGAGCATAGCAGGAACTGGGTCAGACATGTGGACAGGTGGTCATTTTCCTACTCGGCCTTTCTCAGGTAAGTTCTACTTCAGTCTGAATAAATTTCCCACCACAGTGATGATTTTCTTGACCCTCTAACCCTGGTCTTATGTGTGTATCTGCGGGACACACACAGCACACCTACTGTCTTTTCTAGTGATAGCTTTTATTTTCTCCTCATCGTGTCACCGGCTTCCCAGTCAGCCTGCTGGGGACCCAAGTCATTGTTGAGTCTCCGCCTTTCAGCAACCCTCACAGTCTGCACATCACTCAGCATTGTTGTTTCTATCTTTGAAGAATTACTATGAGTGCTCTATTATGTATGAATCATACACACGAGTGCACACACACATGCACATGCATGTGCAGACATGTGCGTAGTAGGTGCTTACTCTATAGTTGTTGAGTGTATGGGTGCCTGAGCTCAGCGCTCTCGGGGATGATAGGAAGAGATGAGGTTCAGGGAAGGGGGATGAGCACGCAGGCCAGGACCGTCAGAAGCACAGGCCAGTGGTGAGGAGCAGACTGGCCGTGTGTCAGGCAAGTCCATTAGCCCAGCCCGGGCACTGAGGGCTGGTGCCTGCACTGGAGGTGGGAGTGGGAAACTCGGACGTGCCTGCTGGTTCAGATTAGAGAAGCTCTGGAAAGTCCAACAAAACATTCCAAGTTAATGCAGCAAGAAAGAAGGTGCTATTATAGTTGTATTTTTTTAAGCTTGGAAGGAAAAATAAGAAGTTCACTTGTCTCACCTTATCCAATTTAAAGTCTACCTTAAATCTGCTTTTCTCATCTTCTTGCTTCTCCAGTACTTTCCAGAGAACAGAAGAAACATTTTTTATAATAAGCTACTTCATAGCAGTAAAAAAAAGTGTTATTATACCACTAAAGCTTCACTTCACTGTATATAAATTTTTCTCCGCAGTGGTCAGTCACTTTAAAGGGCTAAAAAACATTACTTTTTGAGCTCTTACTTTGCTGTTCTGTTCAGGATGTCACTAAGCCCCACTTTCACATACTAATATTTGGAGGCAAGGAAAAAGTCATGTCACTGTAACTTTATGATTTTTTTTTACGATTGGCAATTGTCATATTTGCTTCTTCCCTTATACTATTTTTTGCAATGCTGGCTGATGTTACCTGCTGTTAAAAGTAAATGAAAGAAAATTATCCATAATAGCTTTTATACTTTTGTTGTTTACCATGACTTCTGTACCGCTGCCATCAGAAATAGCATCTGAACGTTGGCTATCTTGTGTAATACTGCTTGAAGCACTCAGTGTTGGAGGGGGATGGAGCAGGGAAAAATCACACAGTGGTTTTCTCAGTTCTACTTAATAAGCATTTATTTATGGAGTTGCTATGTGTACTGTGCCCGAGGGGCACCCCAAAATGGAGCCATCTCTTTATTTGTGAGTAACCATTCCAGAGAACACTTCTCTCCATGACTTTTCTTTCCCAATGCCTTCTTTTTCTTCCACCTGTTTTTTTCATTTTGTTCTGTTATCAATTATAGTGTATTATGTGTATTTACATTTTTAATGGTAGCGTATGGAGTTTTATGTTATTACTGAGTGGCACAGGTATGAGTTGTTCTCAGGCATGTGTTAATTGGCAAATACTGTTAAAAAAAGGTATTTTAACCAAATGATTAATTGCTAGTAAAGAATTGTATCAGGTATGTTTTGTTCGATATTTTTTATTCCCCCCAGTTTTACAGACATATAACTGATATGTAAAGTTGCATAAGTTTAAAGGTGTACAACAGCATTGAATGTAGTTGAATTGTTTTTCATTTGATTCGAATCACCTGGTTTATGTGTTAAAAGAAGAACAATAGAACAATGAACCTCTCATCGTCATTTATATTGTTCTTCTACTTCTCAGACCACTCACTGTCTTATTCCCCTGTCTCGGTGAGTTCAGCAGATCATACAGTATTTTTGCATAAAAATAAAAGTACAAACACAAAGGCCAAGACAACATTGTGGTGCTGACTGAGGTCATCCGCTGAAGTAGGGCAGGTCCAGGGTCAGGGCACTAATCTGTGTTGGTGACATTAACGCCCAGACTTCTGGCTGGTTTCTAACTTGTCCATTCATGTCTATCTCCTCTCTCTGCTCATTGGCCACTCACCTGCAAACTCCTTCTTGACTTTCAGGGTCAAGAACCTCTTAAATCTGCATAAATGTTTCTTGGCTTCTCGCATGTTCTTCCAGCCTCCCTTCAGTGTACTCAATTCCAGATTTGAATTTCCTTGAAGACCACATAGCCACAGAGTGATGGCAGATAGCAGGACATCTTGGGACCCAGCCGCAGCTGGCCTTAGTCCATGCCTGTGCCCTAACCTCGTGAGGTTCTCAGGCAGTGCGTGTGCCTTCTCACCTATGCATTACCTAGAGTTCAGGTTAAAAAGTCATGTTTGCACAGGGGAGTGAGAGCTTTAGGTCTGCACCCCTGTCTCCACTGTACATATGGATGCAGGCCGGCTCACAGGCCAGTATAGGTGTGTGCACACCCACGTGTTAGGGTTTGTGAGTGTGCTGTCAGTTACTAAATACGACTTCTGATGCTAAAAGGGGTAAGAAAATTATATAATTTTAGAAGTTCACCTCTAAAAGGGGTAAGAAAATTATATAATTCATTGTATTTGTAGGTGTAGGAAGTCTCTTTTACTTTATTCAACTTTTGATTTTAAGGCAAAAAAAAAGTTTGCATTATTTTGTTCATAAATTTCCCCCTAGTTTTCTTTGAAGTTTATTCCAGTCAAGACTTTACTATAACTACAACCATTATTTTATTTCAGGCTCTCTGAACATTATTTATTTTTAGCCTGGTGTGGTTGATGAGTTTACTGTGTTTCGTTGAAATAATAGTCACAGAATGTTACTTAGTGTGTTTGTACTTCTATAGCTGTGTGTAATGTGTATAGTTGTTTACGTGTTTGTTCATACACAGCTTCATATAGTTGTATGTTTTTGTAACTGTGATTAATGGTCAATAATAATCATATTTTCAGATAAAGAATTATAATGGGTTATTTTTCCTCTTTGGTCTTTGACAGCTGGCTGTATATATTTAATAGTTAATATTTTTTTAAATTCAGAGCATACTTTTTAAATCATTAAATGTTTAATAAATAAATATGCATTATATTTTAGAAAGCCAATTATTAGGACTCTTTTTTCTTTATGTGAGGCTTCATGTATTTTTTGTATAACAAAGAAGTAATAAATGACATTTTTCAGTCGGTATGTCAGTCCCTTTTATGCCAATATTAGCAAACTTATGCAAATAAAATTTGAGTGATCATTAAATGAGTAAAAATGTAAAATTGACATATAGTTTAATAGAAGTTATTTTTATACTGATTCTCAGTATAACTTAAGGTTCCATTTAAAAGATGGCTGTAATTATTTCTACATAACTTAAGTAATTAGTTTAGTAATACTAATGGGTATTTTTTCACACTGTATTTTTTTTGTTTTACTAATAACAGCTTTATTAATTAGAGCTCCATTTGTTGTAAATGACAGACACCCTTTTTCTATAATTCATGAGTATGAGGGTTTTATATTAAACGGCATGACCAAATTACAGTGAGGGTGAGGACACAGCTGGCCACAGGGACAGGAATGCCACCCACAAGCCTTTTCTCCATGTCTTCCTTTTTGCCTGTCTCCATGAGTTTTCATTTTCTTAGCTTTTCTGTGACCGTCTACCTCACACCCTCATACGAGGGAGGGATAGGCCATGTTTAAATCCCGCACAATCCAGGCAAGGGCTCTAACTGACACCCCTAGTAACATGGAGTTCAGGGTCTGGGGGGATTGGCAGACCCCCTGTATTAACACCAGATAGAGGATGAATCAGCACCCAAAAAGGAAGAGAAAAATGTTTGTAAACGTAGATGTTACCAGCCAACATGCATCAGGTGCTTACAGTGTGCCAGCACCCTGCCCAGCACCTCACATGCCTGGATTCCTTCAGTTATCATAACAGCTCTTTGAGGTGTGAGTCTTCTTACCACCCATTTGACGGATGAGAAAACTGAGCCCTTGAGAGGGCTGGGAGATACTGTTGCCCATGTCACAGAGCTGAAACACCACTCAGGCTTGTCCCTGAGCTTGCTGCTCTTCACCACCATAGTATACTCCCTCAACTACTTCAATAATCATAGGTACTTTTAGATATTCAGTCAAAGATAAAGTTTTATTTTCTGTATTTTTCAACTTAAAAAATTGTACAAAAATTAAATGTTTGTAACTCTTTGCCTTGCCCTGTACTGTTGCGTTTTCTTTACTGAAACAGCAGGCTGCTAAATAGAATGCCATACCCGTTCACTGATGTCTTAGCACTGAGGGGAAAGGTGTTTAGACAGTATTAGACTTTGTCTTTTTAATTTTCATGTAAAAACTTGAAAGATTAATTGCTTGCAGGACTATAGACCAAGACAATAATTGAATTAGCTTCGCAAGACCTAATTAAATTAGTAAAGTTGAAATGCATGGAAAAGCACAGAAAAGTTACTTTCTTTCCTAGTATTCTTAACTACAGAGCAGCAATGCACTCCTTCCCAAATTAAAGTTTCAAATAATATGGATGGAGGTACAAATCTAGTGTCTAACTTCTCTAAAATATAATAAGCCAGCTCAGGAAGTCCATTGTTTGGGTAAAAATTTCAAAAACTTTTGGCCTGCCAATGAATGCCATAGTAGTGCAATCTGACTTCAAGAAACAAATCTACACTCTTGATGGAGAATGATATGATAACAGAGGTTAGTGTGATGGACACGACATTTTAAATTAATTGTTCCCATCCATAAATCACAATTGTCTCATAGAATATGGTAATAATTTACATGTATGCATTTGATTGTAATCAACATCTGGGATGTTACTTTTAAACAAAGAATAGGAGGATGCTAAACTCTTCTAATGGTGTGCACTTATTTTGCTGGTGCTCTTAAAAAGTGGAATCTTGAAGAGTGAATTTGAGGGTTCGCCATTTTTTTAAAAGTGTAATCCTAGTAAAGGCATAATTTCTCTTCAGTTAAATTCTTTATTTTGGCAGTAAATATGAGACATATTTAGGTTCCTTTATAAGAGTGGCTGAGCTTGGGTAGAAAGCTCAGGACTTCTTTTGTGGCCTGATGAATTGCTAGCTGGTGTGTCCTGCACAGAAGCAGCCTGGAGAGAGATGGGCAGTAAGGTAGCAAGAAATAGAAGGCTTTTAATCTAAGACTCCTGCCTGCCATTTGATTCTTGAAAGAGAAAGGGGACAGTTTATTTTTTCAAGTCAGTAATATTGTGCACAGGTTTATTCACTTAATTAACAAGTACTTACTGAATGCCTACCATGTGCTATGTGATATTTTAGTGCAGGGGCGTCAAACTCATGTTCCCCGGGGGCCACATCAGCTTCGCAGTTGCCTTCAAAGGGCTGAATGTAATTTTAGGACTGTGTAAATGTTACTCCATAACTAGGGGCAAGGAGCTTGGCACTGCCGCCAGGGCCAGCTGAAACAAGGTGGAAGGCCAGATTTAGCCCTCAGACCTTGTCTTTGCCACCTGTGGTTTAGAGAGACCCCGAAGGTACAGCAGTGAACAAAGGATACCCTCCCTTCCGGGGACTTACCTCCCCAGCTTCTCCTGTTCCCTTTTAGCACCTCCCTCCTGCCCCCAGTGACGGGCCTGCTGCTGTCCAGCACAAATACCTGACGTGAATAAACTACAAAACTGTCGTTCATGTGAGGAGATTCCGAGAATGTTCAGTTACAAAAAGTTGAAAGCTGGATCTCGGGTTACTTAGCGAGGTCTGTTCCAGGACCTCTCTGCTGTTCCTGCTCTTTCCTTGAAGGTTTGCCTTCTTAACGGTCTGTTCCTTCTTCTTCCTCAGCTGGATGCTAGGTGTGTTGACTTTGGTCTGCTTCACAGGCACAGTGTAACTTGGAAGTATTCAGTTTCTAGTTCTACCTTCATTACCTTCTGGTCAGAGCACCATTTATTTTCTTCCACAGTGTGATCTGATTTCCTGTTTCCTCCCTCTCCCCATTAATACTTTGCATTTTGGTATTGTGGAAGATATTCTTTTCTTTGGAGTTTGCTTTTTTCCTAAATGCATCTGTTTATGTTCACCACCCCAACCCCCTGCCAATTTTTTTTTTTTTTAAAGATTTGAGAAGCCCCTTGGCAGCTGGATGGATCCGTATCATCTTTATTATTTCCCTGCTGAAAGGTTTGGGCTACCCATTAGCAGGTTAATCTACTCTGGGTAGCCTCTTATCATCGTCATCTTTATAATTTATTAGATCAATGTAATTAGACACATCACGGTAATCAGCTCATGGTACTTGATGATGTACTTGTAATCAGGTTCATAATGAATTGTTGTCATTCGTCACCCTACAGGGCAGGCAATGGGCAGGATCCTCTTAAACACTGATCATTTCAAAGTAATTAAGTTGATCTTAATCATGCAATCAGAAGAAATTTTCAGAAGAATTTATTTCCCATTGTTTTAATTGAAAGCATCTTTTGGTCATGAAGAACAAGGAGAAGGAGGAGCAGGGAGATGTGGAGGGGCTGACGAGAGAGGTGGGGAGAGAGAGCAAGTCCAGTCAAGTCTCTGCAGAAATGGGGATACATTGTTTTTGCCCTTGAACTCTTATTGGCTGATTAACTTAGTTTGCATCTGTGAAAATACCTGAACTTCCCTGACTTCATTACATGATAATGGAAGGAATGAAAGGAATTAACTCTTTTGAAGCCCTACTGTGTGCCAGGCATGTGCCAGTAGCTTTGTACATATTAACTGAGGTGGCATAAGGGATGTATCTATGATAATGTAAGTTGAACTAGGACATGATGTCCTAATCTTTTGTTGTTCCATGTTGTCCAGGAGTGAAGAGTGACTCTGGGTCATTTTCCCCTATATTTTCTACATGTGTTTTTCTATGTTTGTTTTTCTTAATATTTTCTTTTTATCTCTGGGTGAAATGCAATAGTAAGCATATATGTGCATGTTAAAAAAAGCAAATAGTACAAATAAGATAGTTGAAGTGACTTTATAAAACCTTCTGTTTCATAGTAAAACACTTTTCTAAATGAATGAATAGATATAAAGCTCTTTATTTTACTACTTTTTATTCTCACCCAAGGACATACTCATTGATTTTTTGTTTTTACAGAGAGGGGAAGAGATGGGGGGGGAGAGAGAGAGAGAGAGATCTATCAGTTGCTTCCAAGATGCGTCCCAACTGGGGACTGAACCCACAACCTAGGCATATGCATGCCCCTGACCAGGAATAGAAGCTGCAACCTTTTGTCTTATGGGATGATGCTCCAACCAACTGAGCCACACCAGCTAGGGCCACAGTAAAACGCTTTCTGTAAATGCTTTACATGGTGCAAGGAGAAGGAAGAAAAAATAAGTAGAATGATTTCTACTTAAAATTATGAAGTTGAGCTTTCTCAGTAAAGGCTAAAACTAAAAATTTCATTCAATCCCATTCAATTCAGTAATTATGTATTGAGGACAACCAATCTCTAGACTGAAGCCTGCAAAACCAAGATGGAAAGAAATAAAAGATCAATGACATAAAGCTTTAAAATCTATAGAACAAAAAGTCACAATGCAGATAATCATTGTCAGTACCCTAATTGAGGAAGAAAATACAATAAATATGGGAAATCTTTATTAAAAACAGCACGGGGCTGATTATAATAAATTTCTGTCATTTCATGGGAGAAGCATACTTTCATTTTTTTAAAATTAAAATTTGTTTTGCATAAACACACAGAGAAAGGTGTTTTATTTTCCTCTACTGTTAAGATTTCTTAGGGCAGCTTTGTCTGTCTTGTATAATTGAACAGTAGGGGTAAGAGTCCCATGGAGAGAAATGGTGGGAACAGGGCTGATGACAAATTCTAGTCTCTGCTCCTGGTCCAGGTTGGTTTTCCATCTGTATCCAGTGAGCCGGGTATGAACGAAAGTGTGGTGTCAATGCCATCCAACTGATTAGCATGTTTGAAGAATAAAGATAATTGAACCACAGAGCAAACTGTAGGACTGATCATTTCTTTCTCATATCTTTTTTCTTTTATTAAAAATAATCTTTTTAAAAAGATTTTATTTATTTCTAGATGGAGAGGAAAGGAGGGTGAAAGAGAACAGAAACATCCATGTGTGGTTGTCTCTCTCACATCCCCCACTGGGGACCTGGCCCACAACCCAGGCTTGTGTCCTGACTGGGAATTGAACTGGCGACCCTTTGGTTTGCAGGCTGGTGCTCAGCCCGCTGAGCCACACCAGCCAGGGCGTCTTTTCTTTTTTCTCCTTTCTTCTCCCTAAGAGGTATTCTTCCCTAAATATCTTTGTGACACAATAAAGAAACTTATTTAAATGATATAAATGTAAAATAAATATAATAATATAATGTATCACATATATAATATAAATATAAGAATATAAATATAAAAGTTAAATGTAATTCTACCCTCAAAGTTTGGCCAGTTAAATGGGAAGGCCTGAAAAAAAAGAGAAGGGAAGAATGCAGAGTGAAATAAATACTCTCCCCTCAAAAATAATTGCTCGCTCTCTCTCTCTCTCTCTCACACACACACACACACACACACACACACACACACGCACACTCTCTCTCTCTCTCTCACAATAAGGAGTAGGAGGCGAGTGACATAGGAAAAGTGCTACTGGTCTGAGAGTTGCCAATAATTTTTTTTCTTTTGGTTTTATCTTGCTGTGTCTTTTGTCTCTCCCATTAGCCTCTATTACTGCCTTTTCAAATGCAAATTAGATTCCTTGCTCTCTGGCCTTCAGTTTTAGTGGCCCACGCGCTCTGCATGGGAACGACACAGCTCCCTGGAGTGGAAGCACCCTGTTGGGTGTCACCAGCGGGTGCCACAGTAATCAGTTCATGAACTCTGACCTGATAACACTTTACATTCTCCAGGAGAGCATTTAAACTGTGTCCATGCTGCCCTTCACCCTTGACCAACTAACTAAGTCAGAATCTTTTCATAATTTTGGTATAGGGCCCCTGGGGGTGAACCCTTAAGAACATATAAGCCAAACTCTCAGGCGGTTCCTAATGTGTCACCAGCATTCAAAACCACTGGTGGAGAAGATTCTCCAATTCAGCATGAGGATCTCAGAATTTACCACAAATTATCGATTCACAAAATTGGAAGCAAATGTTGCTCTTTGATTTTCAGATGATGAGAAGATTGTTAAATGTAATTACTTCCCTTTTTTTCATCTTTCCTGCTTTTTTTTTCTGTTTTGATTTGTTTTTCGACTTACTTACTCCAGATTGTCATAAGTTGATATTTCACATGTTGCTTCTTATTACCTGTTTCACACATGTTGTGGCAAGTTTGTGCTTGGCTAGGGACCACACCCTGTTCCTGGTTTAAAGTCTGCATCAAACTGAGATTGTTGCCGCAGTAGAAGGCACTTTTATTCTGACTGTGTGATTAGTTAGTATGTTTCCTTTCTGCCAAACAGATGGGAAGAGAGAGCTTTTCTTTCTTTCTGAGTAGCAGCTCTAGCAGGGGTCGAATGATATATACTCTTGTACAAAAGGACTGCTCAGTCGGAAGACTGGACATTCAGCGATGAGTCACAGCCAGTGGCAGGTGTCTGTCACAGGAGAAAGGAGCTGTGGGTCTCCCTGCCAGGTGACTCAGCGACTGACTCAGAAACAGTGTTATTTTACCCAAAGAAAATCATTAGAATTGAAGTGTCTGTTTTGAAATTGGTACTGTATTTTTTTTTACAAAAGTGAAAATTAGCAATTAAATACATACCTTTGAAAAAGCCCAGGTGACTTATTAACAAGCACAGGCCTTGCCATTGCAGAGACGATCAACTCCCTTGCTCATCCGGCCTTTTATAAATGATGATTTCATCTCACACATAGCATTCTATATTTTTATTAAAAAGTCGTACATCATAGAAGCATTATATACTTACTATTTTCTCAGTATCTGGAAGGTATATGAATTTAAATAAGGTTTGCCTAGCGACACTTCTCCCAGAGTGTTTTCCCAGGGACCTGGGAGTCCTGGCTTGACGCCTGTTCGGGACTTTTCTCCAGGCTCCAGGGTCCCTCCCTGACTCTGGGTCCCTCCCCTGATTGTGGGACTGGGCTGTTTCCCAGCTTCAGCCTTCCTGGAAGCTGGGTCTCTAGTTCACTGATTTTTTTTTCTTATTTATCATTTGGTAGTATATTTAGTCTATCTGTCATAACACAATCAGTTCTTAAAATCAGTTTAGTTGCCAAAGGATTATTCATGTCCCTATAACCTCATAGCTCTTCGGTGGTGCAACTCAGTTCTGTGGTTACTAAATTCTTGAGTTCACTTATTTGGTTCCCTGAGATTTCTGTGGCTGCTTGTGAGTCTAAGTTGTGATATCTAGAATATTTTGGAAAATTAGAGAGACAAAAATATATGCTCTGTCCCCTTTAACATCACTTTTAATGATATTTAAATAAAGATAGACAGATAAACTTATGTGAAATATGAAAGTTACAGTTTAGGAGAGTTTGTTGAAGTTTATCTTTCCAGGAAATTCAATGAACTCCAGTTCACTTTATGATGACTTGGAATATTTTGAAGTGAAGTGGTGCTAATGTGACAGATAGGAAAAGATGAAACGTTATTGCCAAGAAGACTATGCATTTGCATCTTAAATTAACTTACAGTTTACCTTGATTGTATGTTTCTGAGCTGCTTCCCTGTTTCCGGTGCACACTCAGGGCAGCCAGCAAAGCAGCAGACAGGAAAGGAGGCATCTTGTGTGTTGCGGGTAGCGAGGCCCAGGAGGGTGTAGCTGTGATCTGTTTAACCTGCATTGGGAGTGTCTGCTCTGTGCATCAAATTTCTCTGCTTTTGTCTTGTCAGCTTCTCATCTCTGTGTTTCTGACCCTGGGCTTTGAACTTGACTTTCCTTTCTGCCTGTATCTTTTCCTTGTCTTCTAGACTCTTATCTTCCTATCCTTGACCCCATGGCAGGGCTGTGCCTTATGCCTGCCCTCTCCAGTATGGAAAATCAACTTCAGACATTCTAGAAGCCGTCTTGTCTATTATGTATTTAAGATGGTCCTTGAAATCTTGCCATCTTCCTCCTGAAATGCTTGTTATGTGCTACAATCATTCTAGTCTCCAGGAAATGCCTGTATTAAAGATGAACTGCCAGAAAAACTCAGGAAAGATGAAGTGTCTAAGATGTTACTTGTCTTCAGTTACTTATTTTTTTAGGAACATGATAAATTAATCTTATTTTGCAGAGTTTTTTCCTCATAACTTAAAGCTATTTCTCGCCTAATTATACTCCCCATTTCTCTTGAGGACAATGAAATGAAAAACTGTCTTTGGATTTTACATAACTAAATTTATGTTAAGGAAAAATTGTTTGTTTATTTTTTTTACTTACCTGGTAACACTTTAAGGTTTGCAAATATATCAAAATTCAGAATACATTAAAATTAAAATCCGAAACTACCGGGCTACTTACTACTCTGTAACCGCCATCCCCTTTTGGGAAGCAGCAGGGCACAGTGGAAGAAGTATAGGGACATTTTCCTCCCCCCGTTGAGTGTAACTCTGTCTCCGTGTGCTCTGGGAGCAACTTTTGGAAAGGTGGTCTTTGTGCTTGAGTGTAAAGAATACAAAGTTGATCAGACTTCCAAATGTTTATTTTTTTCTTTTTTTTTTAAATCACAGAACTGACTCCTGAGGAGAGAGCCCAAAAGATTGCCAAAGCCATGCGCAAACAGTCTTCCGAAGTGAAAGAGAAATGGGAAAGTCTAAATGCTGTCACTAGTAACTGGCAGAAGCAAGTGGACAAGGCGCTGGAGAAACTCAGAGACCTGCAGGGGGCTATGGACGACCTGGATGCCGACATGAAGGAGGCGGAGGCCGTGAGGAATGGCTGGAAGCCCGTGGGTGACCTGCTCATCGACTCGCTGCAGAATCACATTGAAAAAACCATGGTCAGCATCACTGCCTTGGCTAAAGGATGTTGAAAAATGTTTTATTGTTAAATATAACACAAGTAAAGAGAGCCAAATATATTACTTGTCCAGGGGATTTTTATAAGGTCAATGCCATTACAGACCCTACCAAAATCAGGATGACAACAGATGTTTTCTTATACCCATCATCACCTGAATCCACTCCCCCAAATAACAACCAATGGGACTTTCACAATCATTTACTTTCATTTTTCTTTAAAATTTTTCACTCAGCTGTGCATCCCTAAACAGTTACTTGGTTCTTAAGAAATATTTTAAAGTCCTTTTTAATATTTAAATTTTGCTTCTATCCTTTTCTTTCTTTTTTCTTTTCTTTTCGTTTCCAATGTCTTCATTAAGGCAGCTGAATCATTTGTTTTGTAGTGTTTCTCACAGCTTGGGTTTTGCAGAATGTCATTCACATTGTAGATCATTTGGTAGATTCTACTCTACTGTGTATTTCCTATAAACTGGTAGTTGAATTTATAGTTTTAATCAAAAGTATACTGTTCTACTGAAAATTCTTATGTACATGTTTTATTTCATTGTATATACACTATAGGTATAGTATATATAGTGTATCTGCACTATATTATATATGGAAATAAGGATTTGAGTATGTTAGTGTAGGATTTGTTCATCTATAAATTCTGTCTGCAATCAGGAATTGCTCAAAGTTAAGAATGTTAGACCTATCTTCTAGACCCCCTTTGGGTCCAATGTTTTAGAACATATCCAGGAAAAAAAAAAAAGGATTTAGGCAGAAAACATATTTGGAAATGGTGTGGTTTCTAATAACATGGTAAATAATATATTAAGTAGTTATAAATCCAATCTAAAAATAAACCAGAGAAAAATCAGTTGTTAGACTGAGAATGGGATTTTTATTGCAAAAGACATCCCTCCTTTGGGCACAGACACTGGATTTAATGTTTTTCCCTTTGTTTGTAGACATGTGGCTGAATAGGAAGAGAAGAAAGGTTTCAGTAATTAACTGAATGCTTATGCAAATTATATATATATGTATCTATATACACATATATATATCCATTTGAAAGTATTAATTTTTAATATAGGATGACTAGTGTTGGATGAAAAATGAGAAATTGTACTCGGGGTTATTAAAGGCCTAGATGTTTTGGATTTGTTAATCCCATTTGATTAAAGAAATTAGTCACCTGTGCCTCCAAATCCTTTTGTTTAAATCTCTGCTTAAGTGGGAAGCTAGGAAAGTTACAATTAATGTTTAGAGCAAGGGATAAACTTTGGATTAAAATATTTTAACATCTTATTAGGAAAAGAAGGAAATAAAAACCCAAGTCTTATTAAATCAAATAAAATGGATTCACAGTCTGGGGTGTTTTACATGTGTTGTAGTATATACCCGAAATCCCACCGAAACTACAGGCAGATGAAAATGAGTATGGATTACTGCTAAATATTATTAAATATGCCCAAGCAAATAGGAAACAAAATCTTTGGGATAGTCAAATAATTTTAACTCTCTGAAATAATCCTGTCATTCTTTTTTTAAAATTAATTTTAGAGAAAGGAAAGGAGAGAGAGAAAAAAACCCACCAATTTGTTGTTCCACTTATTCATGCATTCATTGGTTGATTCTTGTATGTATCCTGGCCAGGAATCAAACCTGCAACCTTGGCGTATTCGGTTGGTGCTCTAACCAACTGAGCTATCCATCCAGGGCCTCCTCAGTCATTCTTATTTGCATAATGCACACCTTCTGACAGGACACCGGTTTGGAATTCATATCTGTAACAGGCCGTCAGGCAGCACCTTTAATATGAGCAGATGTTTCTGTTTTTGCAGCAAGAAGACCACATAGATTTTTATTATCCTATTGGAAAGTGCAGCCAGAACATGATAAATTGCTTCTTTATAATAGAACACATGGCAGATCTGAAACCATTTTAAAACTTGCTTTATTTCAAGCCCCTTAATTCAGAAGCTCTTACAAACCAAGAGGTAAACCTTCTAAAGAGATTTCTTGTTGCCATAAAACACCTGACCATTACAAACAAACCAAAACTTACAGGCCCTGTTTGTCAAATGTCGTTTAATATTTTTACCTGTGGCTTGTCAGAGATAAACATTATTTTTATAGAGGAGAAATAAAAACTCCTTTATTCTTCTGGAAGATTTTAAAAATGTGTCTTAATGTTATAATCTAATTAAATTTTTAAGTCCTCTTTTGAAGAAAAACCAGTCACTTAAAATTATATAAATCTGAGAATATTTTCTAGCATTTCATTTTTAATCTTTACAATCTACATGTTGGCGTTCTACAAAGATATTGATTTTAAAAACTGATTAAAATTCTTGGGTCCTCCATGGTACTTAAGGAGAAAATATTAATGTTTAACGTTAAATCACAATTGAAGACAGCTTCTAGGGTTTGAGATCTGTAGTTATTCTCACACTGAGCCTGAGGGGGAGGCCAGGCCTCTCTGAAGCCCGGGCTGAAGAATTCTGCTTCCCCATCCTAACTACCACTTTTCCCTGTCCTATGCTTCTATTTCAGTGATTGGTTCCTTAGGCCTATGTTATTTCAACAGAATGCTTTTGTTACCATTTCACTGCTTTACTTGCTGGACTGCACTTTGCCTGTGTGTGTGTGCAGTGTCCCGCGTCAGCCATGCAGAAAGACCGGCCCACCTCTCAGGTCCCTCCTGTTCCACACTGCAGCGACTCCCAAGTCTGTGTCGGCTTGCCTGTACTGGATTCGGAAATGCTCATGTCCTGGGAGTTGTGGCAATATTTCTTTGGCATGTTGATATTCAGGTTTGCTGTGTCAAATGTCACTTAGACACCGCTGCCTCCACTGTCCTTGTTTTCTGCTCCAACTCTGGCTGCAGATCCATCCCTTCTGACTCTCCACCTTGACCTTGTTTATGTGGCTTTCGGGCATGTTCAATAATTTGGAAACACTAAAATGTATTCTCTGATTTTCCTATAATTAATTTCTTTCAAAAATAGTTATATTCCTAATATTATTTTGATGTTCATCCATCATAATGATTGTGTTTAGCCTGTATGTGGCATATAAGGGAGAGTTACATAGGAGAACTAGAAAAGGTGCAGGAGAGAAGCAAGGAGGGAGTGGTTAAAGGAGCTGTTTTTATAGTCACAAGAAGGAAACCAAATTAGTACTTGTAGTGTTTTAATAAAATTGTATAGCCCTCCAAGTACTTTAATGTATAATATTTCACTAAACTTGGACTGGTGAAAGAAGAGAAGAAAGACGGCTCACAGGCACGCGCCTAGTTTTTTAGCGGTGTGGATGGTAGAAATGGTGAAACCTGGGTCTGATGCTAACAGGATGTTTACCAGTTAAGTCTGGTACATGGTTAACTCTAATTTTGTGATGTACCAAAAAAAATAAAAATATACGATTCTTTTTTTAGAACCCAATTCTGTTTCTAATTCCATATTGGCTTAATCTTGCCTCAGATGTAATTTTTGTGGGCCTCCGTCACTAGAAAGGAGTTTTTCCCTCTGGTATGGCAAACTTTGTGTTGAATATTGTCGGGTGCCTGTCTCATGAAGCTTTCATTCTCTACAGGGGACATTGAGAATATGGCTGCTTATAATTCCCTGTGCGAAGAGTTCTGATAAGGAACAATATTTAAAATGCATAATAACTGGATGGTATGGCACCAGACAATCAAAGTGGCCTCTGTTAGAAAACCCAATGTGTGTGTCCAGATAGGTGCTAGTTGAATGTCCTGGCTGAATTGGAGAAGGCAGAGGGAATGCTGGGGAACCATGGGAAGGGCCTCAGGGGAATCTTTTCTGAAATGGGTTGCATGGGTGGGCACCTGAGTTGAGTCTTGAAGACTCCAGGCAAGGCTGTTGGAAAAGAGAATGTGGACACAGAGGCAGGCGGGTTTATGAGGGGAATGGAGAACATGTAGTGTTTTCATGGTTCTGCCTGCTCTCACAGGACATATGACTGTCATTGGCCCCAAGTTTTTGTTTTGTTTTTTCTTCCTCTCTTTACATACACTCCCCACCCACACCAGCTCTGTGCTGTGCCCAGAGGTGGCGTTTGTCAGTTCTAAGCTTCATTTACCTCTTTCCTATAGATTCCATTCCCCCTGCCCCGTCTCTAACCGGCGATCACAAACATTTTTGAAAGGGACAACCTTACCTCTCCAGTGTAATAGGCATAAGTTTTGTGGATGAGGAAGTTGTTTTTACTGGCCACATTCTAACTGAATTTTAAGTGGAAACTTGTTAAAATCGAATTGTTACATCAAGTGAAAAATATTACAGTAGCCATATGAAGAAATAAAAAAGAAGAAAAATATGAAAGAAATTTAAAGATAGAATCAAGACTAGAAACTAGTAAAGTGGGTAATAATGACAAGCATTTTTTATCATTTAGTACATTAGACTAAATTGTATCTAATGAAAAATTCAAAGGAAATACATAATCACTTAAATGTGTTTGCATTCTAATTTTCCTCCTCACATTCCATTTTCGCTTGTTTGCGGTATAGAGGAAGACCCTTTAGTGGCGGTCCT
Source organism: Tonatia bakeri (assembly GCA_004024845.1). Taxonomy (NCBI): domain Eukaryota; kingdom Metazoa; phylum Chordata; class Mammalia; order Chiroptera; family Phyllostomidae; genus Tonatia; species Tonatia bakeri. The sequence continues at coordinate 136,652 of PVIA01003613.1, read as the reverse complement.
GGGTGCCAAAGACCTGAACTGGGTCATCTGTTGCTGACTGAGCAACCATAGTTGGCCTCAGCTTATCCTGCCATTTTCTGTGAAGGAAAGTTAAAAATACTACCTTCGGTTACATTCTTTTCTGAAGACATTGCTATTGCCCTTTTCTTCCAGGCATTTAGAGAAGAAATTGCACCAATCAATTTAAAAGTTAAAACAATGAATGATTTGTCGAGCCAGCTGTCCCCCCTTGACCTGCACCCATCTCTGAAGATGTCGCGTCAGCTAGATGACCTTAACATGCGTTGGAAACTTTTGCAGGTATCACCTTATTCCTCTTCATTATACACGTTTATATTTTGGTGGGTCTTTAAACCTCACCTCTCTATTCCATGCCACATACCATCATTTTTTCTTTCTTTTTTGGTTGTGTTTGATAATGGATTCACAGCATGTGACATCAGCTGTCTGTCAGTAAAACTCAAAGGCCTCATTTATTTATAAGTTTTAATGTAATTTTTGATGTACTATTCATATGATATTTGTAGGAAATTGCAAAAGGTCAAATACATCACAGTAATTGAAATGTATGGTAGGTCACAGAAACATTTTTCCCCATAATGGCTTATAAAGAAGTCATTTTTCTTACTTTAATCATGTATTTTTTATTTCTTTTGAGAAGTTAAAAAAGTCTTTGTCCTTTTTATTCCAACTGCTTGCTCTTTAAGTATCTTGCTCATTTCTTTTTTCAGCTAGCACATTTATACTATTGTAGTGTTTACCTTTATCTCTGAGATCTTAGCTGCCAAAATACAGTTTGTTTTTCAAGATTTTATTTATTTATTTTTAGAGAGAGGGGAAGGGAAGGAGAAAGATAGTGAGAGAAACATCAATGTGTGGTTGCCTCTAATGCACCCCCCACTGGGGACCTGGCCTGCACCCCAGTCATGAGCCCTGATTGGGAATTGAACCAGCGACCCTTTGATTCACAGCCAGTGCTCAGTCCACTGAGCTACACCATCCAGGGCCAAAGCGTAGTTGTTTTAATGACTCTAGATCTTACTTGCTTGTCCCATTTTAATAGAGCCAAACCAAGAAGAGCCCTCTTGAGTCTGACCGTGTGTCATCACTACCCATGCCAGTTATTAGGGTTTGGTCATCTTCACGGAGCTTTGTCCCATTTGATGGTCAGTTCCTAAGAGTCAAAATAATCACTTTTTTTTTTTTTTTCTGAAAACCAGAAGGATGATTTGAGTGGGAGGTTGAAAAAAATAATTCTTACTAATTTCTCTATATAGCATAGGCCTCAAATTTGATATTTAATAAGATAAATATGCAATTTTAAGGTGGGATGTAGATGTATTTTAAGGTATAATAGGTTTCCTGATTTAATTCAAACATTGAAACACTCAACAGTTCACATTTTCTTCATGAAATTGAAGTAGTGAGAAATGACTCATATAAGATTAAGCTGTCTCTTCTGTTTTTGAAAGAGTACCAATAATCTGGGGTTAGTAAACCAGGATATGTTAAATTCACACATGCTTTTCTAGTGAGTGGAAGGCAGAAAGGCTTGACTTACACTCCCTTTTTCTTCTGCTTTGTTTCTCTGCATCATCCTCTTTATGTAGGCATTCTGGTGGTCCACCTTGATTTCCTTCCCATTCTGCTCATTATCACCATCTGCAAAGATTAGAAGTCAGAGAGTATGTTACTCTCAAAAGAGGATATGTGTTCTGTCTTCCTCATCTCTGAGCCCCGTGACTGCTGGAGCTCAGATGTTAGCTGCTGGTTGAATAAGAGGGGAAGGTCTGGGCCATCAGACAGCATTGTTGAATTTCAGTAGTGGCATCTTCTTTACTCCTCCTGAATGTAAAATTGGCATTAGAGTGCTTTTTTGGCTTTATGAGAAAAAGTACTTGCTAATGCAACTTAAATAGCCAATCAGGAGAAACCAGAGCTGCCCAGTAAGCCAGAGATACAACTTTTCGTTTAAAGGCAGCTGAAAATAAGTTAGGCAATATAAGTGGAACAGCTTACCAGCACTACAGAGGCAAAGACTGGGTAAAGGGACATGGAAGTGTCCATAGGCTCTGTGCAATTGTTATTGATTGGCAATAATTTTTTAGTGTACCAACTCTTAGCATATTCATAATGTAGAGAGTTAACCATACAAAGCGTGTAAATAAATATATACAGTATATTAATCTGCTGGTATATGAATGCTCCCAAGTCAAGATGATGGGACAGAAACATGGAGGAAAATAAGATGTTCCATATTCATCTGCCTTTATCTATCTATCATCTATCAATCATCTAATTCATCCGTCTCTCTCTATCCATCTGCCTGTTTTCTCCCTTGGAATACTTTAGACTTTCATTTGCTCCCTGTGGCACTTTTTGCCACCTTTCTTACATGATAGAGATGAATAGCCACTGACCCCATGGCCTCATCTTGACTTAATGTGCTTTAGACCTGAACTAACTGCTGTTGAGGCCAAGTGGAGTGACACTAGGGCATAGAGTCTGGTGCCGTTTGAGCTGGTGGTGAGCATGGGCACTGCTGCATGCCACTCTGTGCCCTGGACACCTCTGTCTTTCCCAGCGTCTTCCTCTGTCACATGACAGTCACAGTAGTAATGCTTACCCATATGGTCATTGAGAGGATTAAGAGAGCGAATTCGTAGAAATTGTTTCGAAGAGTGCCTGGCACTATTTGCTATCACTTGGTGCCAGAAGGAGTCTATTCTCATCCCAGTATTTTGATTTCAGAGATAGAAAAGGAGTCTAGACCAGCAATCTTGGGCAGTATCATTATTTACCATAATACTTAAATCAAGAATATTGCTAAAGTTACTGTTTTGAAATCAAATTATTTTGGGGTGTCTTATGCAGGTTTCTGTGGATGATCGCCTTAAACAGCTTCAGGAAGCCCATAGAGATTTCGGACCATCTTCTCAGCATTTTCTCTCTAGTAAGTACTGATAAACTTGACTGACCTCATTAATCGAATGGATCAGCATGCTTTTTCACTCAAGAAGCCATATTCTTTGCTATAAATAGATGTACTTATATGTAAGTATATAAAAGGATATATTAAAATTAATGACAATATTGTTTATTGGTTTTTATTTGTAATAACCTGGTCATAACTCATAAAGCTTTGAAGTGGAGCCAGAGTAACTTGTCTTTAGCTATGGCTAAGCCAATAGGTTCCCTGAACCATCTGTGATGATAACTACTGTAGTATCGTGTCGTCATTGCTCTGTCAAATGCAAAGGCTATGAACTTGTTCACAATAAAGAAACCATCTTTATATGTAAAGATTTGAAATTAATTTTTCTTCTTAAAAAGTGTTTACTAGTTTAAAATGCACCTGCACCTTTCATAGGAAAACTTCATTCCCCACAAATTTTTACATGAGAAGACTTTGGTTTATTGGGCTCACTGCGATCATATTTAACTTTCTTTCTGGTCAGGCAATTGCAGGCTTAGCCAAACCACATATGTAGATTTTTATGTAATATTCCCCAACTGAATGTTTTTACTTTAGGGACTGGTGGTGAGACCCTGAGTAAATAATTGGGGCTCCTACTTTATCACTCTCCACTGAGGACACCAGAGAACGTATGAGTCACCAGATCAGGGTTAAAAACAATCCAGGGTCTGGCACAGACAATGCCCCTTCTTTATTACAAAATCTTTTATTACAAAATCATAAGCAGGTAACTCTGTAGCACAACAATATCACACTCAAGCACACCATAGGACATTTTAGGTGACATGTTCAAAATAAACCTATAAATGATCACACCCATATTATTACCCTACCAGCCATACTCAAGAAGGCATTACTTCTTTCTGCTGGATCCTACAGGAGTAATTCTGCTTTTTACCAGAACCGTCATCCTTGAAAGCTAATTTTTTTTATTTTGAAATTACTGCAATAACACTTGTTTCCTCTGATCACCTGAAAATTAAACAAAAAAAAAAAACCCATAACTGAGTTATACCAAGCACCTAACACAGTTCTTGGTACAAATGCTTTCGCTAAATGTCAGTTCCTTTCCTTTCATTGTCTCTGGCAAACATATGCAAGAATACAGTTTACTTAGTTCAGTTTAATTGAAGTTTATAACTTAAGGCAAAGCTTATTTCCCAATTACGATAACTTCTTTGTATCTATAACCATAGAAAGAACTGAAGTAATACCATGCCCTCTAACCTAATTGATTACAGTTATGTATCCTCTTAATCTTTTGTCGTGGCTGGTAATCTCCTGTACCTCAGTTAAAGGTCAGGTTTTCCTTTTATAATTTCAAGAATACTCGTAATCCATCAAACCCTGCCCTTCCTGCCCTACACATCATCTCTAGTGCTCGCGACCTCTCCCTGCCTTTCTCCCTGCCCTTATCTACCTTTGTCCTTTCCTTCCCGCTACCTCCCCAGCCTGCTTCTCACACAGGAGCCCTTACATAGTCAGTCCATTTTAGTGATCGGTGGTCCTTCCTGGAATATCCCATCCACCTGGTTGTCAGGATGCAGTTCCAAAGTTTAGGCACCATCAATGCTGATGAAGTAGATAGCTTTGCAGTCTACACATTTGGTATGAACCACTCCAGATTTCTTATGCTTACTTTTATAGAATATAAAGCTATGTACTAAGACCAAATTAAAGAAGAATTTAACAAGGAAATGAGACTCTATTTACAGTTCTGTTATAAAGGTTTAGTCATCTATTAGCACTGAGGAAACCCTATACTTTCACCTAGCAACCATTCTTTGATCATAAAAATCAAACTCATTTTCCTTAGGAAATGAAACATTGTAAAAACTGTGAACCTTGAGCACATCACCTTTCATTGTCCAGCACCAGCCCAAGGGGGCCAAAGTTATTCAAATCAAAACAATTATTACAATGAATCAAGAAGTGTAAATAAAATCCCAATTAATAAATTTAATGATTGTTTTATCCCTTGCTGCTTGGAATCTTTGGCTTTATTATACTTCTTGGATGTTAGCCCTGGAAGGAGTGTATTTAGTTGGGCACAAAATAGAAACTGACCTATTAGCCTGGTGCCAACAATGACATGAGGTTGCTCTAATGAGAAATTTAATATACCTAGCTCCACGTTTTCATACTTTTTCCCTTTTTGTACTTTCATGCATGCAGTTGGAGAAGAGAGTCCTCATATTTTATAAAGAGAAGAAGAATTCTTGAATAGAAAAATTACTGAACTGGCAGTCAGAAATACTGAGATCACGTATGAGCTCTGCCATTTACTTGGGAGGGTTATTCCATCTTTTCAGTGTTTAGTTTCTCATTGGTCAAATGGAGCTTTAATATGTATCTTGTTGGCTTCCTTATCAATAAGTAGATTCAAAAATGCTTTGCAGAGTTAAGAATGCTCTATATTTTTAAGGTACTAATATGACATAAAATTCAGGAGAGAATCATTGGTGAAAACTGGTTCTTTGAGAGTCTAGCGATAATTGTGGTTTTATTTATTTTTTCAAATTTGCTTTCTTATTAGTACAAGGGTCCCCAACCACCAGGCCTTGGACCAGTACCAGTCCATAGCCTGTTAGGACCTGAGAAGCACTAAGTTTTAAGCTGTGTTAACTATAAGCAATAACAGTTGATTGTTTTTAAAAGTATTTTTATCAACAGATTCAAGTAGTTAGAGATAGCACTAGAAATTGAACCCACATCGGTCTTCCCTTGCTTTGCATAACTTTTAAAAGTGACTCTTTGTTTGGCTTGCAGATTTCATAATTATGGGAATCCAGAGCCGTTCTCACTGAATTTGTTGTAAAACACGCTCAGTTGTTTCACATTAAGGCAGAAGGCTGTGGGGTTAGCAGTGTTTCCAATAACCTCCTTTTGTTTCCTCAGCTTCGGTCCAGCTGCCGTGGCAAAGATCCATTTCACATAATAAAGTGCCCTATTACATCAAGTAAGTTGATTTTCATTTTCCTTTACGAACCAAGAAAATAAAGTTATGTTAATAACTTAAGAGGCTTTTTCTTCTATAGCTTTCAAAATTGGAATTCAACCCTATTTTCTGAAGGAAATTATGTTATCTATATATTTATGCAGGTAGTATATATATTTAATATTTGAACAAATTAGTTTAAAAATCAGCGAGATGATTGTAGCTTATGAAGTTAGGGCTATAAGGGTGTGTTTAGCTGACTTTTTTGGAGCAAATATTAAAATATTTGGGGAAAATGACAGAATTTCTAAATACTCTTGACATATGGATGTTGCTCAAACTGTATTGATTCTAAAGCATTTTTATTTATTCCAAAACATCTATTTCAAAAGTGCTTATACTTTTGTCATTTTAATTCACTGAAAGAAACACTGTTATTATCATGAAAAAGTTCAGTATTTTCAAGTTTTTCTTTGATTTTTGGAAGTTATTGGCAATTTGAGTTCAGGCTTATGCTTCATTCTTGTGGTCAATGGTACAGTGTTTCCTTTTTACATACAAAGTTTCTCCTCAATGGGTAACATTTTCTGAACTTTGTATAATTTACACAGGGTCAGGTTAGGATTTGATCCTTGGCTGAATCTATGTGTTGTCACAAGCAGAATGATAAAATACGACTTTTCCAGTCCCTTGAGGTATAAAGTAGAGAAGCTATTGATTTAGGACCTGGCCAAGTGCTGAAGAGTCTAGTTGTCTCTGTTTCATGTGTCAGGTAAATAGCATCCTAATTGTGGGGGAAATGCTGACTTATTTTATCAGGGGACACTGTGTCTCAGGTTAGCTGGGCGACCTCTAGCAAGACGGGGAAAGATCCATGGGCCAAGTTTCCTTTATATCCTTTCTAAAACAGCATGTGCTTTCTCCAGAATCCATGCCAACAATAATAATCTGCTCTTCCAAAGTGCCTCTTCCTGAGAAATTGTATGAAGTCGGTATTTTTTGGAAGAGCATTTCCTTATGAAGGCTTTACTGTGTCTGAGATGTGGCCTTGGGGTAAAAAAGATAAGTAATTTTATGGTAACACTTAACAGATGTAATAAGCAATATGTGTTACATTGTCTTAAGGGGAATTTAATACTTTTATCAGTGTACAATCTGTAGTGTGCTGAGTTGTGATAAACTCAGGGATATATGTCAGATTTGTGCAAGCATAAATGGGAAGAAATCTGAGGTTGGGAAAATTGATGTGTCTGTTGAGAAAAGATGTGATAATCTGATCCAAATTCACAGTTTTTAATTTTAAGTTTTCATAATAATAGTAATAATAATGATAATAATAATAATAATGGAGAATTTTAATTTACCAGGTGAGTATTGCTTTAACACAAAGATGACCACATCCTAGATGTGACTATATTATGTTACATAAAGGTGGGGGGTGGGGGCTGGGGGCATGAGCCAGTGAATGCAGGCAGCCGCTGGAAGCTGGAAAAGGCAAGGAAACATGATTCTCAGAGCCTGCAGAGAGGAGGACAGACCAGGCTATCTTGATTTTAGGCTGTGGAGATACTTATATTGTGGTAATTTGTTACAGCAGCAATAGAAAACCAATACACGTACTGTACAAAATCTAGACGTCCATGTGTCCTGCAGCCAGTCAAGGCTGGTGGGTTCGCTCTGAAATTGGGCAGAGGAAGAGAAGTCGCCAAGCTGTGGGGGTGTCTGACATGCCTTTAGTCATGGGTGGGTGAGCCACTCATGCTGCAAACTGCCATGTCCCCAAGTGGGAAGCCCTACCCCCTTATATGCTAAATGCACACAAAGCCAGCAGGATGCCAGGATACATTATATAACACAGCGTGATTCTGTGCATGCGAGCCCACTCAGTGTTACGGGGATGCAGTTTATCGGACCCGGTCTCGAGGCTGTGGGAATGCTGCTGAGCTCCCCAGACATGTGGGCGAGGGAGCCAGACTGCCTCCGTTTACCTGACCCAATACATGTTAATTAAAATGAACTTACTGAATTAGCCTAGAATCCTGTACCATCTGATTTTTAAAAAATGTAAATTGGATCTAATAAGGCAGATTTTTGTTTTGTACTAGATAAGAAGAATGTTAAATCTCTTACTTGGTCATGTACTAAAGTAGTTATCTATTTGATTTGGCACTTTAAAAACCCATCCTTAATTTTAGCACTACCATTAAAAGGCATTTCTGAATGTCCAGGTTGGTATATATGACAGAGTTAATTACATTGAGTCAGAATGTCTCTAGTCAGAAGTTTTATAGTTTTGATCGGATCCAGTAGGACTGTATCCTCAGTCAGTCTATGAGTTCCTATGGGGCAGACCAGTAGAGTAAAAGGTGGGTTATCTGGTATCTGTCTCATTGACTAAAGCATTTTAGCTGGCACTCCAATGCATATAAAATAATTGATGACCAATATTTTACATTGTGACCTGTAGCATCCTAAAGTATCTTCAACATCATTGGTGAAAGATTGGCTTTTTAAAAATATATGTGTACACACACACACACACACACAGTGTTAGTGTCACAGAGCTTTTTAGGGCTTTCAAATATTTAGAAATTTGAATGCATGTCTATAGAATGCATTCTTTTATTTTTAAAAATCTTGTTTAACCAGAATCTTGCATTACTTGCTCTGTTATATAACTCATCATTTTATTTCCTCATAAAGAAGGAACATCAATCTTGAGAGGTAGATTTATATGAGCCAGTATTTCCAGATGAAGAATTGTTATGAAAACAAAATTGAATTCCCAAATAAATTAATAAGCAAGTAAAAGATGAATCAAAAGGCTTTTAATATGTACTTGTTTTTGCATGACTGCACAAGTAAGCAGAAGAATAATGTTAAAAACAAATTTAGCATAAATTTCATGCAAGCAGTTTTTCCTGGAGTATGTTAGAATGCATTAATTTAACTAAAAAGAAAATAATTTTAAGGTAGAAATGTAGATATTGTCAGTATTGAGGTATGCAGTTTTATATACTCTAATTTCAGAATATAGCAGAAAGTTAAAAGGAGAACGGGAAGGACAAATTATTTTTATTTCACATTTTAATTTTCCAAATTAGTTAAAACATGCTTTGATGGCTCCCTAATTCACTTCTCTCTCTCTGGTAATTCTTTATCACTATTTTAAGGTATACTGCAATGGTACCATAATTGATTTGTTTCTAGAAAATGATAGAATGTAGGAGTATATCTAATATAAATCCCTCTATGTTAATATCTTAAGTTGAAACTCATATTTAACTTAGCATTTGCTGCCTCTGAGACAGACTTTCCAGACCCGATCTGGCTTTTTTCCTTCCATAGTATAGTCCATTGACAGCTCCTCGTTCTGTCAGTTTAAGAAACTTTGAAATGCCTTTGGCTGCTTTCACAATATAAAAAAAAAAAATACCTACCATGAAAGCGACATCTTTCTTTGTGAACTTTTAGTCATGTGTTTGTGTTTTGCAAAGTTGTTTATTTCCTCAAATAAAAGTCAACCCGCAGGGAGTTTTAGGTACAAAGGGAATGGTGAATAAAAGCTTTGGATTGAACGTTCCTAAAATGTCATATTAATCTTATAAAAGTCATTGCTTTTCATTTTGTTCCAGAATAATTAATAATAGTAGTAATAGTAATAATAATAGTAATGATAATAATAATAAAAGCCATGGCAGGTGATAATCATGATCATTATCATAAACTGTTGTTTGCATGTTCATTTGGCAGCCACTGTGCCTGGATCCTCTCCTCCAGTCCTCGCAGTGGCCTGGGGGAGGAGATGCGCTGTCATTACCCCCACTTCCAGGCAAGGCTTAGATCTCAAGCACACAGTAGCCTGCTTGAGATCGCAGAGCCAATGAATGGAAGAAGAGCTCATGGTCAAACCCAGGGACCGACTCTGGCTTCTGGATTCTTCAGCACTATGCAGTATCGCCTCCTGCTCCCAGCATGGGGAAGTGTAGAGAATAGAAATTTCTAGTCACATGAACCAGTTTGGATAGGATGAAGGATTATATTTAAGAAGGAGCAGTCAAGTGGGGAAAATATGAGCAAACATCGTTTTTTCTGTTCCATAGACTCGCTATCATTTATTATACACCCACTCTGTGTCAGCATTAAGTATGAAGCTGTCCAAGGACAAGGCCCATGCTTTCTCCAGCACTCCACACTGCCTTCTCTGTAGGATAATACATGTTTAAGGAAATTTTACGCTGAGATCTGGTAAAGGACAGGGGTGCTTTTCTGTGGAAAGGAAGGTGTCGTTCTCCACAATCCTGCCTGTCACATCCTGACAGTTACAAGTTGGGGAGATGGACTGAAGCCCTCCATTCCCTTTCCTCATTCTCTTGCTCAGGAGAATTCTGTCATTCTGTCAACAAAGCTGGCTTTTGAGTATATGGCCCTAGATCATGTGCAAGCCTTACAGGAAGCCATACTGTTTCATAGAATTAAGTAAGGTGGCCCTCATGGGTGTGGCTCAGTGGATAGAGTGCCAGCCTGTGAAAAAAGGGTCACTGGTTCGATTCCCAGTCAGGCAACATGCCTGGGTTGTGAGCCAGGACACCAGTGGGGGGCGTGGGAGAGGCAACCACACATTGATATTTCTCTCCCTCTCTTTCTCCCTCCTTTCTTCTCTCTCTAGAAGTAAATAAGTAAATAAATCTTTAAAAAAGAATTTAGTAAGGTGTAGTAAAGAAATAGGTGTTCTTTCTTCCCTTACGGTATGTTCTCTAAACCTCAGTGCGTGACTTGTCGGTAAGCCTTAGTGTTGGTACAGGTGATTGATTACTCTGCTCTCCTGACAGGCTTCATGCTCACAGCTTAACAGTTCTATTGTGCTGTTTTTCCCTCTAGAATCAGAAATGCGAGCCTCAGTTCTTTATATGACCCTAAGTGCAGTCCCACACACAGCTTTCACACGAACACTTAGTTACCTCTGATTTTATAGACAATACCCGCCACATTCTTTAAAGCTGACATTTCTCAATAGTACAGATGCATTAACTAATCTGTATCTGTAACATTCCTACCACATATTTTCTGACTCATTCTAACTTCCCCTTAGGAGCAGGTCCATTCACGATTTTCCTCAATTTAGTACATCTTCTTTATATTTTTGTTTTCTGTTTTTGCATCCATTATGGCCAACCCTGCAGAACTCTTTTAGATACCCTTCTCACCCGCCAGGGGCACCCTCTGCTGCTGCAATCCATCAAATTTCTGAAAAATAATAAGTTTATAGTTGTTAATGAAATCTTGAAGAACCAGTAGCTATTTCAATACATTTGCACCATTTATTTCTATAAACTGCATATGCTAATCTGGATGTATGTTTACAGTTTTCAGGGAGAGAATTAATGCTAATTTTTTTAAAGGAATCATGGACCCCACTTAGATGACGTAGGGGAAACAATTCTTTCCTAAATAAGAGCAGAGAAAAGAGGCAGCAATGAGATACCCAAATAATAGGAAGGTTAGAACTAACAAAGGTATGGATATAACAGAGAAGGAGGGAAAGAAGGGAGGGAGGGAGGAAGGGAGGGAGAGAGAGAGGGAGGGAGGGCATTTTATATTTAGAGGTCACAGAAAACTCATTCCAGAACAAAATATATCCATAACAAAGACATAATGAACAATGAAAGATAAATGTAGTTTTCTCCAAAAGGCTTTCTACAGGAGTCTTCTGCCTCTTCCTCCTCCATCAGGATGGAAAGGGCATCCTTTCGGTTCCTGGTTTTTACCTGGAGCTCTTTGGGCACACTTTGGGTCACTTCCCTGGAGTGGAGCTTTAATGATAAAGAAATAAATGAAATAGCATAAGAGAATGCACTGGAGAGTCTATTTTTCCAAGAAATGGTCCATGCCTCTATCTTTATTGAAAATAAATATTTAAAACTCCCTGAGCCAACTCTGCTGATGAGGAGGTAAGAACGAAATTGCTTTATGAGAGAATGCAAGCCCCTGGGGATCTCTGACCCTCCAGGGCTTGGAGGCAGCTTCAGACAAATGAGCAGGCGCTGGCTAACCAAGACCTAAGCAGCCGCCAGCCTGCCCTGCAGCAGCCAGAAGCTGGCAAACCGTAATTGGGCATCTGCCAGTGGATTTACCAGTGTCCTGGCCTATTGAGATAGTTTAGGTAAAGTTGACATTGTCTTGGGAAGATATTGCTCATTTCATGACTTAGGAAGGTATTACCTTTCTTGCCATTTATCTATACATCACTGGGACCAGAGTTATTACTATGAAGTGAAATTTTGGCTTGGAAATCTTCTCAATTCCATTGCATTTTAATAACACGATGAGACTCACTGTACAGCTTGAGTTTTAGGGTCAGGGATACAGCCAATGAAAGTCTACTGTAAGGTATGAGAAGGATCATTCTGGGGTCATTATGGGAGGAAAGTGGTATGTGTACTTTAATTTGTGAAGATTATATTTCTAAAATAGTCATTAAAAACAACAGAAGTACAGAAGTTATAATCACTAAATGTGAAATAAATAGAGTACCTTTTTCTGTGCTGTTGACAAAATTAAATGATACAGTAAAAGATTCAACACAACCATACACAAAAACATAGACTTAATTTCTCTTTTAAAACACAGATGAGAGATAAAGTAGTAAATTTTTTTAAAGCCTAAATGATACAAGTTTGCTTTAAAAGACAATCTAGAAGGATACAATGCTAGGTTCAACTCTGATGGGAACATAACCCTGGGGTCAAACCCCCAGGCAGGCGCATGTAGGGCTCCCAGAGCCAAAGCAGCCACAGACCTGTGACAGTGTTGACTGATGGTCTGATTCTGCTGAGCTTGAGAGTCTGGGGAGAGGAGAGCAAGAGTTGGGGGGGGCTCCCTAAGAGTTCTGGGCCCAAGGAGAGATGTTACCAGATTAGAGACTCCTTTGCGTTTATTGAATGTGCGCATGTTCTTTCTCCCAGACCATCTTTCAGTGCCCTCAAAAACAAGTATCACCTGTCCCTCCATGCACACCCGAGCACTTCAGTTCTATCATTGATTCCACTAATTTACCTAAAAGTAAACACCAGCAAACCTTGTCTTACTGTCTTGTAACAAGTGTTCTATAACAGTGCCTGGAATATTGATGTTTGTATTTCAGGGTGTGCTCCAACCTCTGTTTCTGAACAGCCCTTAACATGCTGTGTCTACTGCTGAGTGAAATTATTTTAAGGGCAGTTCATAGTCGGATCCAACAGATTTGGGGTTATCCATTGTTTGCAATCTAGTTTTCCTGCCTTGTGTCTTCATTATTGTGATGAGCTAATGGCATTTTTTAAGGAAGACTGCATGCTTTTACAACCTCTATTATTGGTAGAAGCAGATATCTTATTTGGATTTTGAACAAGTGTTTTTTTTTTGTTCTTAAAATGTTGGCATTAAAAGTTTTTTTTTCCCTTAGATATATACTTATGTTTCCAAAAGTATAACCTTGTATTTTCTGCCTTTAAAAGCCTAGAATATAGTAGAAAACGTTTGTGAAAGTTTGTGAAGTTCCCTATAACCCAAGGAACATAAAATTTTACTCCCCAAGCAGCTCCCTGTCTATGCCCCCATCCCCTCGCCAGGGGCCCCAACTCAGACACACCCACAAACCCACACAGAGGAATAATCAGCACTCCTGATGGAAGTCTGCCGGATTCTTCATATATCTTGGTCTCCAGTGAAACAGAGATTTGAGGGGATTATAAATCCCAAAAAGATTCATAAAGGTTTACCTCTTAAATCTTTGAGAAGATATAACTGATGCATTGTATCACATCAGATTGCCCAAATTTGTTTTCACTCTTTATACTTTAGTCATTTGATTGCAAATTTGATTACTCGTGAGCTCCTGCCTGATTGCTATGTGTACTTTTAAAGCGCATGTGCAGAGGGTGTTAGGGGAGCCTGCATTTTTGCCTGTGCAAACTTCATTTTCTGTGAGTTGTGTTGTTTTCATAGCACCTCTCAGCTTCTACCTCACTATGGAATTTACTTAAGAAGTTTATTGCCTCTTTCTCATATCTTTCCACCCTGAGGAGAGGGAGCTCTAGTGAGCTGAAGACAGAGAAGCAGCCAATCCATTTAGCAACGTGGAGTTCACTGGTCCCTTTGATAGGACGCGTTTGGGTGGAGGCATGAAGTTGGCAACCAGGTAGAAGTGGGCTGAGCGGTGAGTGGGCCGTGAGGATATGCATTACCGAATTGAGAATTTTGTGAAGAAGAGGAACAGGGTGATTGTCAGCAGCAGGTGGAGATTCCAGGTAGAGGTGAGCATGTGTGTCCACGCACATGGATGTATCTCAAGATGGTAGATCCTTAATGATTATATACTGAGAGTAGTGTTATGAGAGGGGGGTTGATAATGCAGTACAGGAATTTTTCAGAAATCTTTGGAAAGAGTTGGCCTTTGATAGGAGGGAAGATAATTCCTCAGCTACAGGAGGAGAGAAAGACACCATCTGGCAGATGGAGAGACATTTATTGATTCGGTGGTGGGAAGACGAAGGAATTTTAATCTGATGGCTTTTCGTTTGTCAATAAAGCATGAGACCAAGTTAAATGATGCTAAAGCAGGGAGAGAAACTTACTTAGGTTTGGGGAGAGAGGAGCAGTAGGAAATTGTCTTGGGGCTTAGGAAAACAAGTTTATTAGGCAATGCAGTGCGTTCGCCAGCATTTGGACACTGGAGGTTTGAAGTCAAGTATTTTGAGTAAAATCAGTCTGTCTGTCGAGTGATTTTCTCCAGCTGTATTCATACACAGCTGATCACGTGTGGGGAAGGCAAGTATTTGAGCTGATCCCTGTGTGGGTTCTGCCAGGAGTGAGAGACAGGCAAGGGAGATGAGGTTGTTTGTAATGATTATAATGATGGACTCAAATTTAGACAGATTCATCAGAAACATTTTAAAACCTCAATCTTCCAAGTATACTTCCATATTAAGAACTCAGGCTTATGATCAGTCCATCTGGTTTCAAATCCCATTTCTAGTACTTACTTGTTATGCGAACTTGAGCAAGTTATCTAAGTGCCTTGTGCCCTACCTTCCTTCATCTGAAATAGGGGGATAATATTGGCATCTAACTCATAGAATTGTTGTGCAGATGAAGTTTGCATATAGAAAGAATTGAGGACAGTGATTTTCAACTTTTTCGGTCTCACGGCACACATAAACTAATTATTAAAATTCTGCAGCACACCAAAAATATATTTTTTGCAAATCTGACAAAAAAGTAGGTACAATTTTGATTCATTCACACTGGACAGCTATTATATTGACAATTGCCATTGTTTATTTGACAGTTTAAGGGAAAAGAGGTTCGTGCCCCTGACTAAATAGCCTGGCATTGCATGTTTTAAAACTTCTTGCACACCAGCATGCTGCAGCCTGCCAGTTGGAAATTGCTGGTTTGGAAGATGACCAGGCACAAACTGAGCACTGAAGTAACAGGCCATTCCGATGATTAATATTCCACATCCCGACCTCGGGTGTGTTATCTCTCACTGTGCATGGAAAAGAAGAAATACATCTCTTCCAAAGTTGCCTTACCCCGGAGCAGTGCACATAGTGCTTTTTCCCAGATTTGCATTTTTAATTAACTCACCTTTAATGTTTTTCATTTATATGCCTTATAATTGTAACTGGAATAGAATGATAAATGGCAAAGCTGACAAAGTCCAGTTTCAAGTATACGTCTGGATAGATAAGTAACAAGTGTTTGGCTAAGTGTCAGTTTGGGGACAGACAGGGTGCCTTTTCATCATCTCTTACGGTTTCATGGGAAAACACAAGGACCACTGTAATGGGGACAAATGGGTTCAAAAGTATCTTCCTTAGAGCAGTCTTTTGCCTAGAAATTGGTATGTTATGATCTATCAAAATTGCACATACTTTGCTTTTGGTTCATTGTCTCATAATGGACAGTTTTGTAAAACAACATTTTTGTGTTCTATCTGTTCATGTATAGTCTTGTATTTTACTTTGTGTGACTTATCAGAATACATTATAAACCAATAAGTAGGAGGATATACTGCTTATTAGTATTATTGGTTTCTATTAAAGTCCATTTAATACAGGGAGCACATGTTTTCCCAACTGGGACACCAGTAAAGGGACACTTTTATATGGAGGACAACAGGTATGAGCCAGGAGTGTTCCAGATGTTGAATGATAATTTTCAGAATAGGGAATGGAGCCCTGACTGGTGTGGCTCAGTGGGTTGAAGGCCGGCTTGCAAACCAAAAGGTCTCCAGTTCAAATCCCGGTCAGGGTACATGCCTGGGTTGTGGGCCAGGTCCCCATGTGGGGGCATGCAAGAAGCAACTGATCGATGTATCTCTTACACATAGATGTTTCTTTCCTTTTCCTTCTCCCTCCCTTTTACTCTCTAAAAAAAAAAACAAAATAGGGATTGGAGATGTAATACAGAGCATCGTAAGTATAGTCAACAATAGCATATTATATATTTCAAAGTTGCAAGATCTAACATGTTCTCACCACAAAAAAATGATAATTGTGTGATATGACGAAGGTGTTAGCTAATGCTACAATGGTAATCATATGGCAATGCATAAATGTATCAAACCAACAAACAGGTTGTCTACCTTTAACTTACACAATGTTATATGTCAATGATACCTCACAAATAGAAATTTAAAAAAAGAAAATACAATAAAAATAGATAAAATCTTGACTCATATAAATATAAAAAGAACATGTGTCAAAACTTTCATTCAACCCACTAATTAATTAGGGGACAGGTAAGAAGTTGTAACAGGTCCCAAGGAGAATACTGAGTAGTGCATCTTTATAGTCAGGGGTTGCTAAAATGAATTGACAGATAGATGCAAAGCTGACAGAGTAGTCAATATCCACAGGACAGTAATCAATTGCATTCCAGTGGACACAATTTGCATTTCTATGGACAAAATATCATTTGCATTACTATGAGTTTGCTTCATTGTTTGAACTTAAAATAGCTCAAAGACAATTTAAACATCACAGAACACCCACTAATTTTTTGTTCATATCAAAAGCCTTCACAATTTTCCCTACACAAGCAAGACTGGTGTGGCCGGGCGCCCTAGTTAATGTCATAGATTCTCACTATTGTCATGTCCTGTGATTTTGGACTCAGTTGCTAATTGCTGCTTTGTTAGGTTTTATATTTTTGCTTTATTCTTGAACAACTTTCTGTGTCTGTTCCCTCTTGAAAAGAGGGCTTTTATAAGAAAATTATAATTTTATTTTACTGTTTATCAAACTTTATAATATTAAGTTCCACTCCTCTTTTGCCTTTTGAGAATGGCCAGAATTTAACCTGCTCTATTTAGGAGGGGGTGTGGGAGGGCACACTACTTTGGTTTTGGTCCCCTGCTCAGTGAGGACTGGCAACATTTTGGCTGGATGAGCTGAGCAATCTGCAGCTGTTGGAATACTGTGAGCTTTTGGGTGGAGTGTGGCTTTTGCTTTAATATCCGTCTCCCCTGCACACACACACTTAGAGAGGGTGAGAGAAAGAGAGAGGGAGAGAGAGAGAGAGAGAGACAGAGACAGACAGTGAGAAAGAATCCATCAGCAGGCAAATGCATCTACTAGTTTTTTTTTTTAAACTGCTGTTTGGTGAGCTGCAGTTATACATTCGTAACCAGAGGCTGTGTTTATTTTCAGTGTTGGCAGTTCTGCCTAATGAATCAACTGGTATTGAATTCACAAAGGGGGATGCCTTTTCTCTCCCTCCATCTGTTTGCCAAATGTGTGTGTTCCCTCAGCTCCTACTAGTGGTTTCACTAAAAGGAGCTGTTAGAAAGCGTGCACTCACTGAATTCTCAGCCCACTGCCTGACTGCACCGGGGCACTTTCTTCCCGTGGTGCGATAGCGGTTGTTGGCCCAAGCACCACACCTGTGACTCTAGAGAAAGTGTAATTATTTATGTTTGTTGTTTAAGTGTAAAGCTTGGCTCCGCATTGCACATAGCTTTGTTTGATTCTTGAGCTTTGGTTTGGTCTTCTAGACTAGGTTGTCTGTCTCTAGAAAGTGGTCCGTGGGGCTTGAAATTAATCCAAAGAAGAGACAAGAAAACAAGTACATACTCCCCGTATGGGGAGCCCATGGTGAAATTATTTGATTTATACTAAATATCCAGGAAATCCTTCTTTTATTCTCACTGATGACAGGGAAGAAGTTGTTTCATTAGTGAAATTTAGAGATTGATTTTATGTTTAAGTTTTAATTTTTCACTTTCAGTCATGCATTAGGAGCTTTTTAGGTCAGTGCTTCTCAAATTTAAATGTGCATATTAATCCCCTGGGATTTTGTTAAGATGAGGATTCTGACACAGTAGGGGTAGGAGTCTGAGATTCTGTATTTTTATCAAGCTCTACGCCGTACTATTGGTAGTAAGAATTTTAGGTGAAACCATTAACAAACAAAAAAGGACAATTTGTCTGCCTGCTGTCACAAAAGCCAAATGCATGAGGCAGTTGCTGGTGAAAAAAGAAAGGTTTTATTCAGATGCTGTACGATCTGGGAGAATGGTGGACTCTTGTCTCAATGTTCGTTTTCTACACAAAACCACTGAGTAGTCCAGCGGTCCTCGGTAAGACCTAAACAAAAACCACTGCCCAGAGTTTCTGTTCCAATTTAAAGTACAGTCCACTGGAGCCTGCAGGCAGCAGCTAAGCAGTTGTTCAGGAGCTTAGCTTGTTCTGGTCACTGGGAGGCCATGGGCCATGCAACTGGTAGAACTGTAAGGACACGTGCTCCCGGGATGGAGTGTGTAAACCACCAGCAAATGCTTTACCATGTGGGCAGAAAGCAAGAGAGACTTCCTCCTGGAGGCCATGGCCATGTGGCTGTTTAGGGCATATGGGTCATGGAAAGAACAGGGGACTACATTGTCCAAGTGCAAATCTAGAGCCTCGAGCAAGAGAGCCTTCTTTGTTCTCCCTGGGCTTATATCAGCTTGGGTGTGGGGTGAACTAGGTACTTTCTCAAAAATGACCAATCAACATCCCACACTTCTATGAGCTTCAGGAGGATCCACCTCCCAATGAATCCGTTCTTTCCCGAGGTTAGACTGACAGGCGTCTTTGGTCCAGTACCTCCCCCTGCTGCCATTTTTACTTCTGTGACACATGTGCCTTCCTTCTCTTGGTCCAACCCCCAATCTGGCATTGGAGGGGAGGGTAAGGACTTTTTGCATGCATAGTGTAATAACCTTCCCCTGCTGCCCATCTCAGCCAGTGAGGGAGACTTCCTGGGCTCCAACCGACTTCCCACCAGTAACAAAACAACTTCAGTACTTTCTTCATGGTCTTTGGAGTAGTTTAGATAGTAAATGGGTAGAATGGTTTTGTTGGTATTAAGTAGCAGAACACTAAATAGAAATATTTGCCTCTGCATTAGTGTCAAAAACCAGGTAAGGGAGTCAGACAACTTTCCAACTCAGTATTACTGAGACAGATCTTTGCATTGTAGGTGTGTTATCTTATTTGAGATTTTGGAGTTTCCAGGATATTTTGCATAGTCAGTTGTAAAGCTAATATTTTTCAAAGTAAATCATGTTATTTGGGGGTTCTATTACATGTATGTACATGACTGTGATTACATCCTTTTTCCAGTGACATACCCCACCTCTTGATATATTATATGGATTTAATTTTTTTCTCTTAAATTCGAATGTTTGAATATTTTAATATTTCTCTCTGTGTACTGTGCCATTTCACTTAGCTTACTAAACAGTTTTATAAGAACTGAGTGTCATCCAAGAAGTCTTTTGAGACCTATAAAATGTTCTTACTCTATTCTGACCCAGATAAGGGACTATACACTTTTCAAATATAAGGCCATTGACCCATTGATATTAGGAGCTGCTCAACTCACACACACACAAAAAAGGAAGGGACTTAATGTCAGCATTACACTGATCTGTTTTACCATCTTATTCCCCAAAAAACTTCTAATTCTTTGAGCTAGTTTTGAAATCTATAGAATAAGAGAAAATATAAACCTTGCTTACAAGGTAAAGAGTAAAGTCCATGAGAAAAAAGTGTTTAATATCTGTATTGTTTGTTTGTTTGTTTATAGAGAGAGGGGAAGGGAAAAAGAAAGAGAGGAAAAGAAACATCAATGTGTGGTTGCCTCTTGCACAGCCCCAATGGGAACCTGGCCTGCAACCTACGCATGTGCCCTGACTGGGAATTGAACCAGTGACCCTTTGGTTTGCAGGCCGGCACTCAATCCACTGAGCCACACCAACGGGGGCTAATATCTATACATTTTTTAAAAACCCAATATACTGGTTAAATGAGGGAGGCTGAGGAAGGATCATGAAGTCAGATGGCAAGAGTGTGTCAGGGAAGAAAGCAACTTTTGCTCTGCCTTCATAGGTTCAGTTTCTGAGGGCCTGGCAATCACACTGACAAAACACAAATTAGCAACAGGAAAGAAAGGGGTAATTTATGTACAATGCACATACATGAAGGAGTGCTCAGTGATGAGTGACTCAAAGGCGTGGTTAGATTTGAGCTTAGGACTCATGTACCCAACTCAGCAGGGGAAAGGGATGTGGAGAAACATTCCTATGGGAAAAACCAGTAGGTTTAGGAAGACTCTTTTTTTTTTTTTTTTTTAGGAGAACAAACATGAGATGAGAAAGTTTGAGATAATGTTTGTTTACGCAGGTGCAAGTGGTTTTTCTGTCTTCTTTATGGCCACGAAACTCCCCGCCAAAGGGGGGATTTATGGTAGCCCCCTTTCCTAGCAGTTGCTGCTTTTAGTCAGAAAAAGGAAGCTCTGAGAAGGCGTCTTTCTACGTCTGTGGAATCTCAGATGTCTTTAGCTTAAAGTAATTCTTATCCCAACTCTAGGGTTCTGAGTGGGCCCCACAGAGGAAAAGAGGAAGGAAGGACTGAGGTTGAAGAAGAGGGAGACTCAGTAGATTGTGAGGTGATGTTATTCAGAGTTAAACTCTTCATTTCCCTAGTCTTCAGAAATTTGGTTAGGACTTTTAAAGTTAACGACTTTCACAGCACTTCTGCTCTTGGAGCATTTGTTCGGGATGAGAATCGGCATCCACCTAGCACAAGTAGAATTATTCTGGAGCCTGTGTTGATGCAGCTTTATCAAACGCGATGCCGTGGGGTCCCCGACATTCACGCTTTATAACTAGGTTTTAATTTTGAGTTGTAATTCTTTCTGAAATAGATAAAGAAAAAATTTTCATCTATAATTTTACAATGTAATTGCTCAAATAAAAATGTATTATTACTTTACATATTAAGTAATGATTGGGCACCAGCTTTCTGAGTGATCCATCTTGGAGATACTTTTGCACGTATTTTTAAATATTTTAACAAAACTTCTCAGCCCTGGCTGGCATAGCTCAGTGGATTGAGCACGGGCTGCGAACCAAAGCATCGCAGGTTCAATTCCCAGTCAGGGCACATGCCTGGGTTGCAGGCCATGTCCCCCCAGCAACCGCACATTGATGTTTCTCTCTCTCTCTCTTTCTCCTTCCCTTCCCTCTCTAAAAATAAACAAATAAAATCTTAAAAAAAGATATCCTTTAAAAAAAACAACGTTACAATATTAGCTATTTTATAAAAAAATTCTCTTTGTGTATTTTCTGTGTGGCGTATATTATTGTACATGTTCTTTTATTTAAATTTATTAACTTTCCCCCCCAGCCATCAAACACAGACAACCTGTTGGGATCATCCTAAAATGACTGAACTCTTTCAATCCCTTGGTGAGTATTGTTGTGTTTAATAGTAATGAACTAACTTAAATGGAAAGGGTATGTTTTTAAATGAAAACTAATCATCAGCTTTGTTTTTTCCTGTGGCATGTTGTGTTTAAAGGATCATGACAATGACATGTAAAAGCCGTTGAATTTCTAAGGACAATGAAGTAGACAGATTTTACCTTTCTTTTTAAGAGGATGTAAGGTTTGAAATAGTGTGATCCCCCAAAAAGCATGATTTTAAAAGGAGGAATAGAATTAGAGGTTTTACCTCCCTAATATGGGGTCATCTTACTCTTGAATTTTGTGTGGAAAATAAAAAAACTAAAGCAATTATAATATAGCAATCTCTAATCCACTGCTTTTAAACCTGCTTTTAGCTCACTCTTTATTTAATAAATCTTATTAAGTTAGTGAGCTTAATTTCATTTATTCTAAGAAGAGATGAAGAGCTAAATTTATTTTATTGTAAAAATGCAAGAAAACTCATGAGATGAGAATTCTGATCTTGTAGGTTTCCAGTAGAATATGACTTTGATTACATACACACACACACATACACACACACACACACAGCTTCCTTGGTTGGTCCAACCATTTTTGAAAGAGTTTTCTCTTGTGGGAGCAAAGGTGCTGCTGCAGATGGAGAGCACCCTAAGGCTCTCCCATCCACTCCCATTTCAACAATGGGGAACATCCTTTTGTCTCTTTAAATATCAGCCTCCTTCGTGAACTTGCATTTGAGTGAGTGAGGGTGGCTTGAGAGGTTGAACAAGTGAGAGAAAAACCACTGGTTTGCAAAAGGAGAGGCCACATTTTGATGATTTCTGAGTTTTCTTCTCCCTCCGCTAGTCTCTAACACTACTAGTCTGCCTTTAGGGGACAGAGAAAAAACTTGCAATATCCATTATTCCCAGAGGTTTAAATATTTACTGTAGGATAATTTGACCAGATCTATGAAAGGGCAGAGGAAGCAAATAGATCAGAATGGAGGCATATAGAAACTTTCAGAGGAGTCAGATGGAGAGCCTGGTGGCTGAGAACCAGTTGTCCTCGGGGAAGGTGCCCTGGAGGGGAGTCCCTCTTAGCTGCACAGCGCGAGGGCCCTCCACAGTGCCATGTATTTACTAAGCCATCGACAGTGCACGGGCCAGGAGTACTTCCTTGTCCTCCTTCCCTTCCTCTTCCTTTCTTGGAATTTTTGGTGTGGCTCCGCCTTGGATTGCATCTCACCATGGTGCTAATGAACGTTTAATGATGTTCCTGAATACATGATGTGGATTTTCGGAGAAGACTTTTTCATGTGAATAGACGTCTGAAGTAAACAAATCCCTTCTTGCCAAGTAACATAAGTGCTAAGCATGCTTTTGAACGTGTCCCCTTTTCCTTGCAGCCGACCTGAATAATGTACGGTTCTCTGCCTACCGGACAGCCATCAAAATCCGACGACTGCAGAAAGCACTGTGTTGTGAGTCCTGATACCAAAGTCGATTGCTCTGTTCTCGGGATTGCCTTTTTTTTTTTTTTTTTTAAGACAAAGATAAATGAAGAGGGCGGTGTGTTTGTAGAGTTAATCTGATTTTCAGTGTATCTCACTCAAAGAGTTGGCTGTGATTCTATAAATGCTCTATCATTTGCCCCGTCAGCATGCGTGCAGTGGGAAAACAAATGAACATATGCCCTTCTCAGTTGGAGAACAAAATTAACCAAAATATAGCAGTAATGTAGAAGTCTTTTTCAAAAAGTATGCTGCCACCCAATTTAAAAGGAATAAAGCAAGCAAAGTGTATATATATACATACATACATATACATGAATGTATGGTCTTCATATAGACCATCTCATATATATGGTCTATATATCTACACATACATACATATATACATATGTGCCCATTGATTGCCTTTTTAGTACTTTGTACGTATTCGGAAGTATAAGGTTCAAAATAGTTTCATTCAATACAGTCATATAATAAACACTAAAAAACACCATGTTCCTGTTCCAAATTTGAACTGTCATCTTAGAAAATTGGATAAAAGTTCCTATGTTCATTTATATATGTCTTGAGACACTTAGAATTATCAGTATGAATGTTTCCTACAGAGATTATGTCCAGTGATTTCTGTGATAATCATTTTACTAAAGGGTTAGTCCCCTCAAATAACTGAACTTTCAGTAGGGGTGTAGAAATATAATGCTTTCATAGAGCATGGATTTAAGCTGTCTGAATTCAATTTGTGGTTGCAGTTTTAATGATGGAGTCTATTCAAAGAACATTTAGGTCTTATCAGATAGTTAATACATGGAAGTGGCATTTGCCTATACTTTTTAAGAGAGTAATTTGAATCATTCCAACCATTCTTATTTGCAGCCTTTTGTAAAGTGTTATTATATATCTAGGCAGCTCAGTAAAGTTTTGAAAATAACCTTGAGAATAATATGTTACAGTTAAAATCTGCTCCTTAAAAGTCAGTAGAAATTAGAAATACATTTTAAGCTGCTGCTTACATGAGAAGAGCTGAGGAAAGACAGTGCAGAATCACTCAGAGAAAATACAGCCATGCATAGCTTTAAAATGAGAAAAACCCAAGCTATGTGTGGAAGCAAAGCCCACAAAGGGCTAGAAAACACCTTTAGATCAGGTGGTAGAAGAAAAGGGGAGATGACCTACTGCCCGTAATCCTGGAGCCCCAGATAATTGGCAGGTTGTGATGACAGCAAGTCTTGCCCAATTACCAGCACACACACACACACACACACACACACACACACACACACACGAAACACACCAGCACTCTGGCTGGTGGTCTGCCTGTCGAGGCAGAAGGAAACAGGGAAACAGGAAGTGAATTAGGAGCACACAAAGGAGATGTTCTGAGCTCAGTGAGTTCATGGTGACCACGGTTTTGAAAGAGGCTCAGCTGCATGTCCGGCATCCAGCTGACAGATCGGGAAGGTCCTCTCAGGCCTGATGAGCTATAAAATGAGGACAAATGACTCAGCCGCAGAATCTCAATTGACAGAAGACTGCCTTGTTCATGTTCATTATGAATATGGCTCCAGTTTTCGCTAATACTTCTGGGTCGGTAAGCATTAATACATTTAGTGTTGTTTTATTCTGTTGAGCTTTTTTTTTTTTTACTCCAAAGAGAAATGAATTTTCTGTTCATTTCTTCAAACGTGAGAGGAAAGGAGCAGAAGAGCGATGCCTCCCACTTATAAACTGAACACCATTTAGTAACACACATTTTGAAAAGCATCGGGTTGCGCTGGGTTGTAAATATTCGAGGTGATGCCCCGAGAGCTGCCTGGCCTCTACCTTCCCGTGCTCTGCTGCCCTGCCCTCCAGCCTGGGGCCCTGGGCCACTTGTCAGGCTCGCCTGTTAGTGATTAATCTGCCCCTTCCTTTCCCATTCCTTCTGTCGCCTGACCCTTCCCCGGCTATCGTCTGTAACCCTTTCTTCCTCCCAAATACTGTTAAAAATTTACTCCTTTTGGAAACATTTACAAGCCAGTTCCACCTGCCACCAGTTTTTCCAGAGCTTTATGATGGCCTCATATGGCTGTGTCTTCCATAAGTGCCAGATGTGTGCCTTGGTGCAATAAACGATGTGAGGGCAATTGCCCCAGCTTCACTGAGAACTACTTTAGGTCAAGGGTAGTCTTTCCATTTGTGTACATCTCCACCCTCCATAATGTCCTAATGTAGAGGGTACACCATCGTTTCTGTCACTGTTCGTTCATTTACTGGGCTCCAAGGTTGTGCAGGAGATAAGGCAAAATAAAGAGACTCAGTTCCCACACTCAAGGAGCTTGTTTGGAGAGAGCACATTACATGTGGACACAGCTCTCCTACTTACAACAGAGTCCTGTTGCCCTTGAGTGAAATGGCCTTTGCCTTGGCTTTCTTCTCTGTCCACCCCCATGGCCTGTGCTCCACTATGGGCTTTTATCAGTTCTGGGGGACAGTGGAAAGGGCCAGCTCTGGATTCTGTTCCTCCTGCCTGAAGAGCTCCTGTCCTAGTTCCTCATTCTTATCCTTTTCCCGTGGCTGGTGTGTTCTCTTCCTTGAGGTCCTAGTTTCCCTGTCGCCTGGCATTAATGAGGCTTTCTTGGCTGCTTTACTCAAAATAGGTCACCCTGATATTCCATCTCATAGATTTAGTTCTTACGTGGCGTTTGTCACAGTGCATGGAATTCTGTTTATTTACGGTCTGTCTCTCCCAATGAGCTAAGCTTTCATGTGAGGGATGAGTCTGTTTTCTTCTCCACTTTGGACCTCATGCAATTGCTGGCATAGAGCAGTCTGCTAGGACAGATTGAGTAAATGATTTGAGTTTTAAAGTCATAGGAGTACAACAGAAAAATATATAAGAAGATTTATAGCTGCACTTTTTAATAGTAAAATGTGTTTAATTTTGGCGTACTCATCAATGCGATATGACACAACAGCAAAAAATAAGTGAACGAGTAATCAGCATGAACATGGATGATTCTCAGAACTATAAAGGTGAATGAAAAAAATCAAGTAGCAGAAGAAATCCACATAGTTCTTCTTCACTTAGATATAGTTCAAAGCCATGCACAACTAAATACTGTGTTATTTATGGACACATGTACTGAGAGTAAACTAAAATGATTAGTGCTTCTCCTTTGAATGCAAGGGGATTCATTAAGGAGGCTTTCCTAGGGGCTTGCAAGATATTCATTCTATTTCTTTAGCTGTGTGATAGATTACTGGATGTTTGCTCTATTATTTTTCTTCAGGCTACACATATGTGTTATCCATATTCTTTTGTATTTCAATTTAAAAAAGCTTTATGCAATAGGCAATAACAGAGAATCCAAAGGGAAGTGTTGTCAGAGGAGGGAGAGAGGGATCCCCTTCATCACAAAGAGCAAAGTAAGCTTCCCTGAGTAGGAGGCACATTAGCCAAGCCTAGAAGCCACACAGGGTTTATGCAGGCAGCTGTAATCAAGGGGAAGGGGAAGGTAGTCATATGCATGATGTTCAAAGGCCTGGATGGAGTTCAGGGACATCAGCTAGTAATGGGGTCTAAATGGAATAGCTAATGAGGTGTTTGTCCAGTATTCAGAAATGCCCTTAAAATCAGTGTAGGTCTAGTTTGATCTTTTTTTTTTTAATAAAACTTTTTCTGATTTTTTACAGTTTTTGTTCCCCAGGGTTTCCCAATGTTGAATTCAATGTTCAGGGTTTTGTGTGTGTGTGTGGAGCAGAGTACTGTGGAACAGTTTTCCATTTTGTGGAATTTAGAGGACGGGGCTGATGGTGGCTGTGTGTGTTGGACAATCTCTAGGACAGATCAAAGGACAGAGGAAACAGAGGACAAGAAAGTGTCTCGGGTGAAAGATGATGGAGGCTGAGCTGGCTGCTGGTCATGGGAGGGGAAATGAGGGTACGGATTTGTGAAGAGTAGACAGAACTGATGCTGGGGGGAATCTTGTGGTTCATGAACTGCAGAGGGTAAAAGTAGGAGAGTGTTAGGATAGCTCAGGGTTTGCAGACTGATGATCTGTGGAAGGGAGCAACACCATTACTGGATTTCTGCATAACAAGAAGGCAAGACCTTAAGTTTGGAACCTATCAAGGGGGAGGTTCCTGAATGAGAAGAGTATAACTCTGGTGGGGAACAGCAGCAGCAATGTGGATCAGGGGTGCAGAAAACAGAATCTGGAGTCATCCAGCGAGAAGTAATCGTGAAAGTGAGTGAGGTTTATACATGCAAGGTCTTGATTGCCACCTATGTTTCGTTGATGTCTGGGAAAGAGGAGACAGGAAAGTTGCCATCAGGGATGGTCAAGCAGTTGGAGACAGAAGAGTCGCAGAAGTCCAGGGTCGGGTCCTTTCGTTTTTACAGAGGAGAATGATGATCCGTTTTCATTTGATTGCCTGTGCCTCCGATGTGGGGTTAAAGAAAAAAAATGGGTAGAAAATGATTCTGCTATTTGTTTCATTTGCCACATGACTGAGCTGTCATCTGTCTGCCTTTGAGAGGAGAAGATCCTAATTTTCTGTGATCTAAATGTAGTCCATTTTAAAGGTACCTAAATGGGACACACTTCAGGAAGATGTATGCCTTGCTCAGGTACTAAGGCAAAGTGTCAGAGTAAATCACTAAAAAATCGAAGACATGATTGTCTGTGGGATGTGGCAAATTACTGCCATATTTACAATGTGTATTACAAAGGGCTTCTCTGGAAGAACTGTAAAGACACTGCCACCCAGAAAATGGTCTTTTTGGAATTTGGTCTATTGTTACTTTACACCACGTGCGGGGTGGGGGGACCATAACACTGCTGTGTTGCTGGCACAGTTAATGCTGAAACTCAGGAACTTAGAGCATGTTGGCAATCTCTGAATGTGTTCCTTTTTTTTTTCAAAGAGATATTTATTTTTACTAATTTTTTAAATTTTATTTTAATTGTTATTCAAGTACAATTTTCTTTTACTCCCATCCCAGCCCACCCACTCAGAACGTGCTTCTTTCTGTCTGTGTGGAATCGCAGTTCTGTAGCAACTACTGTCGTTATTAAGCCATTCCTTTTATCACACGCTGCTAAGAGTGAATCTCAATTTTGCACCTGCCCTCTGGGAGTTTGTCATTGAAAACAGTATAATGGCCAGGAAATGTGACAACGAAAATTTCAGATGGTTCCCACTTTTTGGTGTTTTTTTTTTTTGGTCGCCATCTGTAACTCATGTAGACCTTACACAGTTATTTTATACATTAGCTGAAATTTGGTCAGTGATATATTGACATCTGCAGGAAATGGTGTCATCTGGATTGACTTATTATCCAGAGTTGTGTGTTTTATATTTTTCTCTATTTTTGAAAAATGAGTTGTTTTAGAAATAATTTTAATCTGTGTAATTTTAAAGGAGTTCTTTTCCATTGTAGACAACTTGAAAAAATAAATCATTGTGTGGTGTTTTAGCAGCTAGAATGGACACATTTCATGAATGTCTTAAAAAATTTCAAAATTAATGGTTGTTCCATAGTTAAAAATAGGTAAAAATGATTCTTTTGTACTTCATCTATATGATGATGGGGTCTTCATGCTCTTGTGTGAGATGTGCCTCCCTCAAACCATGTGAGGACACCAGCACACTACCTTTCTGACAGGAAAAAAAAGTAGGTAAATACAAAGGAAGCTGTTCATTTTAGTTAACTGTCAAAAATGTCATATTTTCTGAGGGAACAGTTCTGCATCTGGCAAAGAGAAATTAGTTGGAGATATATATATGTATCTCCAACTAATATACATACACATATATATTTTTTTTAGTTCCCCTGAGCTGATTTTTTAAAAAATCGCAAATGTTAAATATGGAGATAGGGGAAGAATTTTATAAAGCAGTAATTTCCATGGGCAGACCTTAAACCTGTAATTTTATAAACCCATATGTTTAGAATTAGAGGAGTATCCCCATACTTAATAAATATATAAATTGCATGGTAATTCGATGATATATGTTTTCCTCTTCTCAGTTAGATAATGAATGACACAACAGGGATTTAAAAGAAAGATTATGTGAAACTTTTTCATTTGTGTCTACATAATCTTTCCTTTAAATCCATGTTGAGTCATTCATTACCTAACTGAAAACAGGGAAACACAAAGGAAGCTGTTCATTTTATTTAACTGTCAAAAATGCCTCAGGTCATTCCTTAGAGCCCTCTGGAGTAGTTCTATCCTTCTGGAGCTCTTACATGATCTCTGGTACCTTTTCTATTCTTTAAGGCCCCTTTCATACCTGCCTTCCCAGGGAGCCTTTTCCGGTTGTCCTTCCATTCCCTTAGCAGGAATGGCTCTCAGAAATGGACGCATTCTTTCCTTGTGGTGCTTTCACTTCTCCTTTTGGTAAAGGTCTCAGTTCGCTTGTCCTCCTTCCCAGACTTGCCGCCTTCGAGAGCAAGGGCTCCGCCTCATCCGTCTTTGCTCACTCGCTGTGCTTTAGCACCAGCCAAGCCCAGTGTAGAGGTCCTACACGTGAACAGTAAGGATGGGAGCAAGTGCGTGAAGACCTGTGCACGTGGGGCCTTTCCTGCAAACCTCCACTAATTCCATCTAGCTGCAAGTTGCCTACATGCCAAAGCATCATGGGAAATAGACGAAGTTAGGCCCAGACTGTGAGGGCCTATATTGACCGGGCTTCATTCAGTAGGCAGTGGAGAACTATTATTTATTTGTTTTTTTTAATTTTTGTTGAGGTAATATGTATAACATTATGTAAGTTTCAGGTATAGAACATTGTAACTCAATATCTGTATACACTCTAGCACCCCCATATATCTGGGTCACCATGTCGTTGACCCTATTTACCCATTTTGCCCTACCCCACCTTCATTTCCCTCCTGTAACCACCAGTCTGTTGTCTGTATCTATGATTTTGTTTTTGTTTTTTTGTTGTTGTTCACTTGTTTCCTTTTTGTTTTGTATTCTATGTATGAGTAAAATTATGTAGTTATTATTTCTTTCCTTTCAACTTACTGTCTCTTAGCACAATAATGTCAACATTCATTTATGTCACAAATGGCAATGTTTCATCTTTTTATGGCTGTGTAGTATTCCATTGTATATATGCACATACACCAGATTGTCTTTATTCATTCATCTGTCCACTGTCATGAAGGTTGTTTCCATATCTTGGCAATTGTGAATAATGTTGTAATAAACACAAGGGTACATCAATATTTTTTATTAGAGTTTTATAATCTTTGGATAAGTACCTAGAAGAAGAACTGCTGGATCATATGGTAATTGTATTCTTAATATTTTGAGGAATCTTCATGGTGTTTTGCATAATATAAACTGGTTTTTCTTTTTTTTATTGAACAACTTTATTCAACTTTGTATCTCACAATGTGTATGTTGAGAAATTGTAAGAATGATTAGTTTGCCAGTGATAGAAAGGATGAATTGGGAGGGTGGTGAGCAGGCTATTCTCAGGAATTAAGAGAAGGAAAGCATGTAACATCTGGGACTTGCTACCATTTGGAGCAGATTCAGAGATTTATGCCTTCCAGTATTTAAAAGTAGGAAGACCTTGGAGAGGAAAAAGCCAGACAAGAACAGCAGGAAAAATTGATACTCCAAAGAGTAAAAAATGATATCGTATTGGAAAGTGACAACTCAGATTCAAAAGCATGGGAATGTGGATAAAAGAAGAGGTTAGCAATACAAGAATGGAAATGCTATTTGTTACTTTAAAAACTCCAATTAGCTAAAAGGATAGATTCTTTCAGTGTTGTTATATAATGTAATGACTCTACATATTTCTGTTTCTCACCTGATTAGTGGATCTCTTGGAGTTAAATACAACAAATGAAGTTTTCAAACAGCACAAGCTGAACCAAAATGATCAGCTCCTCAGTGTCCCAGATGTCATCAACTGCCTGACGACAACTTACGATGGCCTCGAGCAAATGCACAAGGACCTGGTCAATGTTCCCCTCTGTGTGGATATGTGTCTCAACTGGTTGCTCAATGTATATGACACGTAAGTTTTTATTTTTTCTCATTGAAATACAGCTATTGAATGAAATATGATAATACAAAATACATAACTTTTTAAAGTGAATTTTTTAATTCTTGTTTAGTTACAGTTGTCCCCATTTTTCCCCTGTTGCTCTCCCCTGCCCCTTCCAACCCCCACTCCCCAAAACAATCCCCGCCCCATTGTCCTTGACTATGGGTCCTTTGTTCATATACCTTGACTTGACCCTTCCCCCTTCTTTACCCGGTTTTCTCCCTCCTCCCTTCCCTCTTTTCACTGTCAGTTTACTTTCAAAATACTTCATCCAGTGGAAATATTTATGTTAATTGTTGAAAATGAATGACTTTCTAAATAATGAGCAGTTAGCCAACAATAAAAAAAACAAATGTCTATTCCAGGGGTGTCAAACTTATTTTCACCGGGGGCCAGCCACATCAGCCTTGAGGTTGCCTTCAGAGGGCTGGATGTAACTTTAGGGCTGTAGAAATGTAACTCCTCCTTAACTAGGGGCTAGGAACTTTGCATTCAGCTCATTCATTTATTCATTATTAATGAATGAATTGAATTCATCATTAAATAGTGAATAATACTATTCATTATTTAAAGATGTTGCTTTAATTACTAAAGCAGTCAAACTTGTAGAGTTTTTTTTCTTGTCACCATGCTAGGGGAAACCCAATATAAATAAGTTTGATTTTCTTCTCCCCCTGGAATTTCTGACAGTATTTTTTTTCAAAAGATAATATTTTGTAGTTACTGTTATGAATTAAAATAATGTATTGGCGTATAATATTCCACTCTGTGATTTTTGTTTGACAACTTAAGACCAACTTGAATGGCAATTGCAATTAAAGTCATTTAATGTCTCCTTTGGTATTAGCTTTTCTTATTGCAATGGTGGTTGTTTATGTATATATATGATGTTTTAAGTAATTTACACTATAGGGCACTAATGTCTGTAATTTAGTTAGGCACTCACTGTTCAGGAAGAGCACTGTAAACTTCCAGCATAACTCAATTGTCATTAATTTGACTTTTTTTAATATGACAATGCATTTGTGAAATAATTTTAGAAAGACCTCCTGCTGTGGGCTGACATTTCTAAAACATTAGGAATTATTCATTCTTCTGGTAGGGGGTTAAAATATGCAAAGATGAAATAAGAAAATTAGAACTGTTGTTTTTCTCTCAGCCCCTAAAAGTTATTTTCCATTAATTAGTGGTATGAAAATTTGTGTTTATCATTCTTTCATTTGATTTAGAGAAAAAGAAGATAAACGATAGTTCATAAATACATACATTTAGCAGCTGATTCTGTGTAAGTAAATGATGATGATGGCTTTAGACATGATTTAATTAAAATTTTGTTTACATTTTGATTAGAACAATATTTTCTTTTAATATTCACAAATATTGTAAAGATTTTTAAAAAATAAGAAAATAGCCTTTGCATGCTTGAGGGTTCTTAAGAAATTCCCTGAGAACAGATAACATGAATCTCAATTACCATAATGAATGTGGGATTTACTATGTCCCTATCTGACATATTTTAATACATTTCATTGTACTGAATTCTGTCTTCCTATGGTAAAATAAAACTGTTAGCAATTATTCACTATTAAGTTGATTTTCAATTTTTTAAACCTCCAAAAGAGATATCTTCTCTAGTAAATTCACCAGAATAGATGGCCTGTTAGATGTTTTAACTTCAAAGGCTGTAACTTTCAGCCTCTCGGGAAGGATGCTGAATCCATAGAACCCTCAGGAACTTCATTAAGCCCTGTGGATAAGATGGAGGGGCATATCTTGATCCACATTCAAAGGCAAAACTGGAGGAGACATCGAATCACACCCTCATCATTGTTTGTGGCTTTCGCACACTGCTGTAGTTTGCTAAGGCTGCCGGAACAAAATTTCACGGACTCGGTGGCTTAAACAGAAATTTATTTTCTCATAGTTCTGGTGTCTAGAAGTCCAAGATCAACCTGCCAGCAGGGTTGGTTTCTTCTGAGGCCTCTCTCCTTGTGTTTCACTTGACTGTTTGCTCCCTGTTTCTTCACGTGGTCTTTCTTCTGAGTGTGTCTGCGTCCTAATTTCCTGTTCTTATAAGGACACCAGTCAAATGGGATTAGGGCCCACTCTAATGACCTCATTTTAAGTTAATTATCTCTTTCAAGATCCTATCTCCAAATACAGCTGCATCCAGTGGTACAGGGAGTTAGGACTTCAACACATGAATTTTAGGAAGATGTAATTCAGCCTATGACATGTATGTGTGCCATTTTCACTGGACAGCCTAAAGAGAGTAGCGCTGCTTCGGTGGGAAGGAAGCAGTCTGTGACGTGGTATGATTCATATTCCAGGGGTTACGTGTGGGTATATTTCTGTTTTCCACCATCAAATGAGAACACATAGGAAATTCTACTAAGGTAATGTTTTGTTTTGTTTTTTAATTTAGTAGGACAATATCTCCAAATTTTTCATTTTAAAGGGCCAAAAGATTTTAGGATGCATCTCCATTTCATGTCAAAGAAATATAGAAAGACCATGCTAGGTCAGAACAATGTCTATTCTCTGTAGTCTTCTATCTTGGAGAGAAATATCATGCACTAAACTTACGAAAAAACAGTTGCTTATGCTGGTGTCAGATGGCCAGAGTTGATAGCCCAGATTTCTCTAATAACTATGACTTATTCAATTATTTAAACAAGAGTGTTTAACTCTTTTCAAGCCATGTGAAAATCTGGTAGGCACTATAATCTGTTGCTTCCAATGCACCAGAAAAAAAAAAACAACAGACCCCTAAGAAGTCTATGAACCTTGGAAATGGTACCATGATCCAACCCTTTCATTCATTCAGCTAGCTGACTTTCATTCATTAACCATACATTTTTGACAGCCTTACTTTGGGTACTATGATGCAGCCAGAACTGGCCTTTGCAGTTCTTGGAGTATATTCAGCCAGCTCTTGAAATAATGAGTGATATGCACACAAACCATAGAATTCTAGAAGCAGGATTTGAGGACCTACTGTTTTTCTCTCTTCATTTTGCTGATTGATAAACTACCTAGTGAGAAAAGAGGACTTATTTTTGGCTACCCATTGCATATCAGTGGTAGATATGGCACTAGTATTCAGATTTGTTGATAATTACTTGATTACTCTTACCATATCTAAGAAAAATAGCACTTTATAAATTATTTTAAGTTTTCTACTTTTTTTTTAAAGTTTTAACATGTATTGCACTTCTCCTAATATTCTAAATGTTGTTTAAAAAATCTGTTTTCTTCTGTTGCGGATAACATGGATCCAAATATTTGGTTCTGGTTGCTGTGTGAGTTGTTAGTCACTTCACTTTTGACATCTTAATTTCGCATTGGAAAAACTTAGATAAAATATCTGGTTGGTTTACCACACACAGATGACTATGAAGGGCAAATAAACTAATATGTAGGAAGGTCTTTATAGGAAATAAAGATGGAATTGATTCATTTTCTGAGAGTCCACAGCCTCCCTCAATTTTTATCTTCCCAGGGTAAAAGATCTTAATTTCATAATCTTCCTTCTAGCTTTATTGGAAATCGAAATTATTTAATTCATGATTTAAAGCAATAGTCTAGAATATGTGGTTCAAATTCTTTTGTTTCTACAGAAAATATTAACCTCACTTGCTGTGGTGGGAGGTCATTTTTCCACTTTTCCGAGATGGATGTAATTTACTAAGGTGCATATCTTTGCAGTTAAACTAATGTCAGGAGTCAATTCTGAAAACTCTCAGGGAGCCAGATACTTAAGTATTGGGTTATGTCATTCAGTAATGAAATTCATTAGCTCTCTATTGTCTCTCAAATTCAAATACCTTTTTTTATCATCAAAGCCCTCCATCATCTGGCCCCATGTCACCTAGACAACTTTATCAACAATTTAGCCTGGATGTAAGTCCTTGCCCCCGAATGAGTCTCGTCCCTGGTGCTCTTGCACTCCCCTCTATTCTCTTGCCTATGCTTTTCCTGTGATATTCACTTTCTCCTGGTCAGGGCAGGTGAGCCATGTCAGGCCTGCAGTGTCCAACTTATCCACTTAGATAAATATTGCCAGACTAAGGAATGTTCACACTAATCACCCACCATTAATCAGCCACAACGATCTTGTACTTGATTATTTTCCTGCATAAAGGTTGGTTTCATATTTTCCTATGATTCTCTAGTTTTCTTGTCTCACTTCCCCAGCTAGTGTGGGAGCATATCATGGGTAGGAATCGTATCTGTACTTTTCTATTGGTCCCCACAGCGTGTAGGGCAATGCTGGGGTCATAGGAAGCTTTCATAACTGCGGATGGTGTGATGAATGAATGATTGACACTTTCCGTAGTCTTCCTGATGAGGTTCTTTTCTTATGTTGACACCACAGGCTGGAGGTCATCCTCTAATGCCTATCATTTTGATCTTTTTTCCCTTATGGGGTTGCTTTGTCCTCGGCCGTACTCATGTACAAGTCTATTCACACAGCCTTCTGTTATCTTCTGCAAGTCTGTGCTCTGGTTGTGTACAAAGAATAAAATTTCCTGATTTCTGGAAGAAAGAAAACAGACATTGTCTATTAAGAAATGCCTAAAAAATATGAAGTAGAACCAATACTTCTGGCATAGCTTGGTTTATGGTTATTTTGAAACTAGTATTTCTATAATTGTGAGAAACTGGAATAAATATGTTAATTTAGAAATTCTGCTTATAGTAGCTGTATTTTTAAAGGCAAGTGCTGCTTATTTCATAGGTCATTTCTGAATGTTGTGCATGTGCATGGTAAGGGTTCCAGAAATTCTTTGGATATGATTTAACGTAGATACAGACTCTGGGCCACTGTTTTGAAAATACGTTTCACAATCCCTAAGCATGTTGTGCTTTTCTATTTAATTTATACTTTATGTGTCATGGTATATATATGGAAACTTACCTGGGTACTTATAATTTGAGACTGGAAGATACAAATTACTATTAATAGTCTAAAATTACCAATAAGATCAAGATTTAAATTCAGTTTGGCAATAAGACTACCCAAAATTAAAGTTCCAAAGTATAAACACCTGTTTTTTAAACAG
Source organism: Tonatia bakeri (assembly GCA_004024845.1). Taxonomy (NCBI): domain Eukaryota; kingdom Metazoa; phylum Chordata; class Mammalia; order Chiroptera; family Phyllostomidae; genus Tonatia; species Tonatia bakeri. The sequence continues at coordinate 100,346 of PVIA01003613.1, read as the reverse complement.
CCTGAATGACTAAATTTTATGCATTCATATGATTATGTGAAAGTTTATTTATAGGTTTTAAGTGCGTTCTACTTATAAATTGAAAACATATTTTAAGAAAATTAACAAAATTTAAACTGAAAACTGATTCTGGATATGAAATAATAAAGGTAGCACTACAGACTTTTTCCTTGACAGTCAGTGTGTGATCCATAGCAAGGATCATAATATTTTTAATTTTTGTAGTTTCTGCATTTGCCTTTCCTTATCCCTAGGGTCTAGTACAGTGACTAACACTTCGTGGACAGTTCAGTAATTCGTTGATAAATGATGGAATGAAGACAGCTTTCTGCTTTAAAGATAAAGTTTTTCTGCTACTCTGGTTCTAAGTGAAATCGAAAGGGCCTGTCACTGGCATAGTATAAAGCTAATAGAAGTGCTATTTCCTCACACTGACTAATTTATGCATTTCATATTTAATTACAATTTAGTACTTCCTCAAACAGAGATTTCACATCTGTCTAAAATCAGTAACTAGTATATCTTCAATAGTAACATAAAACTGCATTGACAGAGACCAACATTAATAGAGATAATACATTTTTAAGCATTTGGCAGATATAAGCCCTCAGTATACACTTAATTTTTTAGTCAGTTTTCTTACATTTGATCTTAGATACATCTTGCTGAATTAGCTCACATGCATATTATATGTGTCTATTTTGAATCTTGCATTCATAATGGTTAACAAATAGATTTTAATTCATAGTATTTATAAAAATGAAATCTTTTCAGTTTTATAATCCAAGTTTTTATTTTGCCTTAGTTTATTCTTCCCAGTTCGTATGTTGTATGCAAAGTGACCTCAGGCTGTATGTTCTCCCAGACTAGGTCAAACATGCTATTAAAGCATGTCACGAAATTACGATGTGGGTTTAACATTAATTTTTAAACATGAATAGTAAAGTTATATTTATGATGCAATTATTTTTTAATGGTTTACCCTCAAGAAACTAGATCTTCAGAAATATTTTACATACTATTTTAAATTCATGTAATACATTGAGATTCTTATAATTTCAGGGGTCGGACTGGAAAAATTAGAGTGCAGAGTCTGAAGATTGGATTGATGTCTCTCTCTAAAGGTCTTTTAGAAGAAAAATACAGATGTATGTAAGAACTTTCCTATACTAATAGTGTTTCTAGTGATGACAATGATAATTTATTGGGGACTAGTTTTATCTGACTTGCTAGTAATAATAGTTATTTTTAACCTTTGTTGTACACGTCCAGGCTAGCTTAAAGGTGTCACTACAAAGTGGACTCGTATGGAATGAAATTCTGATTATAGGATCAAGAGGTGAGGTGCCGTGATGGAGTGAGAGCCAACTACAAATTCTATCTCATTTAATTCTCAGAATAATCACCCCATAATGATGTTGGCAGTGTGATTTCAATTTTCCAGGTGACAGAATTAACGCTGAGCTAGGTTAAAAATCTGACCAAAGGCTGCAGTGACAATAACCAGGCTAGAACTAGATCACAGAGTTTTCTGACTCTAGAGCCCAAGTCTTTTCTATTTCTGTATACTTCAATGTTTTAAAAAAAATTAAGATGGGCTAGAACCTTGATACTATACTTCTTACTAGAACCTTGGGTGCTTTCAATACTTAAAAAAATCAAGATGAACTGGTACTATTGTAGACACAAATAATTATACAGTGTGAAAAAATGACATGATAAAAACATTTTATTTTGTTATGTTTGTTTTTATTCACCAAAAAAATGAGTGGTGTCCATTTATCTGCTAGTTAATGAAGGGCATCTTGGCATTTGCAAGAGGACAGGCTCATGGGCCAGAGGGCCCATGACTTCAAACCTCAGCTGCACCACGTAGCGGCTGAGTGACTTTGGGCAGGGTATAAGATCCTGTTGAGTACAGACTGCAGCTAAGAGGTGATATTACTTCCATTTCATGCTTCAGGAAGCTGAAATTTAGGAAATTTTCTTCAACTAAGGAACGAAGCTAGTAATTCTTGTTTTGAGAGCAATTAGAGATAATATGTGAAAAGTACCGAGAAATAGCTAGTTGTTGAATAAATGGTAGCAATTGCTGCTGTCTCCAAACTCCTAACTACTGTAAAATATCTCTTGATTTAATTTTGTCCATAACAATGTGAGCTACTCGATTCTGCCATACATACTCCCAGAGGATTCCTTACAGATACATCTATACATTTGCGGGAGAGGGGAGAGGATTCTTCATGAATGGAGAGATCCCAAAAGCAAGAGACTGTTTGATCACAAGTCCTATAAGCTTTTTCAAGTTTTGCATCTTTAGTGAACATACATACCTTAAAAAAATAGTTTCTTTCCTGGTATGGCTGTGAGATGATTTGATTTTCAATTGTTGGTCTACATCAGGAAGGCTTGTTTCTCTCACACAGTTTGCAGGAGTGTCAATGGAAGGAGGTGTAGATTCCTATGGAAGGAAAAGCCGGTCGTGGGGTCAGCAGGTGAGGGGCCTGCACGGAGTCAGAACTCCATGCAGGAAAACGCTTTGCACAAGGCTTTTGTTCGGTGGCACTTTATACAGAATTTAAATCATCTTCAGCATCATAATTGTCAAAAGTACCATTTTCAAAGCTAAAAGAGTTATTTCTGTAATTAGTGAGGAAGAAAAATGTGAACGAAAGCATTAGTGTACAAAATTAGAAAAGGACTTTTTCATTATCTGTGCTTTGGGGTTTTCATGTGCCCCTGAAGGAATGTCAGGTTCTCAGAAAGTAACAATTATGCCATGGCACTCAATTTACTCTGAAAGGCATGCATATTCAGCCTCATGGTTTATTGTAAACAACCGTGTCATCTATTTTTCCTTCCATCACTGATTCCCGCCTCTTGACTTTTTGAAGCTGATTATCAGGGAGTAACCTGACAACACACTATTATGTATAAAAGATGTCTTTTCTATCCACATACCTTCAAATGCATTTCTAAAATGTATAATTTTAAAATGAGGAGGGTATTTTAAAATGGATGTACTCAGATGCTTGGACTACAATGGACACACTTTCTGCAAATGTGGGGAACTTAATGTTTTGTATAATTTAACAGTAAAAGTTCAGATTATGCAGGAAAAGCAGAAGCCCCTGAATGAAAATTTCTGATATTTAATTCAATCCATGAAGCATGCCTTTTTTCAATTTTATTTATTTAGAGAGAAGGGAAGGGAGGGAGAAAGAGAAGGAGAGAAACATCTATGTGCAAGAGATACATCTATTGGTTGCCTCTCACACACCCCCAGCTGGGGGCCTGGCCTGCAACCCAGGCATGTGCCCCGACCAGGAATTGAACCAGCAACCTTTTGGTTCACAGGCTGGCACTCACTCCACTGAGCCATGCCAGCTAAGGCAAGTGTTCCTTTTTGAGACTTAATTAAATAAGAAGTCTCTTGTATTACAGTCTATAATCTAAATCTTTTGGGGGAGTCTTGAGACTCTGGAAATGTTCTGAAGTTTTGTTTTACTTTTTACTCCAAGGCCCTTAGCAACTCTGATTCCAGTTTTGATTTTCCCAGTGATGTCAGAACACTTCCTCTTATTACTTCCATTGTCAGGATTAACATGCAAGACAATTTGCTCTCCAAGCTCGATGGCAAAGGTGCTGCCCTGGGTTACTCGGTATCTCTCTGAACATTGATTTGCAATAGCTAATGTCAGTGTCTTTACCCCTCTCCTCTTGCCTTCTGGAGAATGTCCCTTGATTAGGTTCTAACAACACCCTGCCCTCCCACCTGTAGCTGGTGGCTTTTGTTCCTGATCAACGACACACAAAGATGCTTCTCAGTGGCCTTTTACATCCATCTCTTCTGTGCCCATTTAATGGGATTTGGGTTTTAGATTGTGACTTTTCTCTGACTCATTCCCACACTCTTACATTCCTTTTTAGTTTTGACTATGACATCAAAAATGTGAACTTTCATAAAAATTTAGAAATATGTCAAAATTTCCAATTTATCATCTTTTACATTCTTTTTTTTATATTTTGTGTGTAGTTTTACCTTAATGGTGGCACAGCAGCATAGCACCTGCCCCAAAAGAAGCAAGTTGGGCACAGTCGACCTCACCGAATATGTGCACTCCTCTGTACGGATGATTATCCATATGAGTCACCTGCATGTACCTGAGAGTCCTCCTCCCAGGAACAGTCTTAGGATAAGCACCACAGTCAGAGTCCTGGACAAATACTTCCCAGCTATGCTAGTCTCATTTTTGACAAGTAAAAAGAAACAAGTACCTCTAACCAAATCTAAATAAACAAATGATAATAAAAATTAAATTTATCTTAATTGAATTTGCTTTCCCTCCAAATGCTTATAATTAAAGTCATATTTCTTTGTAAGTACTGTGTCAATATCACTAAGCTTGGTTCAGCTGTTTGAAAGTTCATTGTTGGCAATGTTAGATCCAGCAGTATTTCCCTTTAAAGTAAAGGGAATATACATTTTGATCTGACATTCATTTACCAGGTATTTTTGAAAAATTGTTTTCAGGTTCCAATAAATATTTATTCCTCTTTCTTCTGCTTTTGGAAACTTCACATAAAAAGCTTTAGAGTTTACGTGATTATGAATTTTCAGAACTTGGAAATTTCTTTCAAAAAAATAGTAGTTTCTATAACAAAGTAGGTTATTTTCACATGAAATTTCTCCCTACTCCTACAGTAACTCATTTAAACATATTAGCCTTATTGCTGGAAACAAAGTAATAATTTCAATCTGCATAATATTTAAAGTGGCGAATAGATGATAAGCCAATAATGGAAAGGAGAGTTTTAATTTTATTGAATAAAGAAAGTTATAAAATAAATTAGTGGGGTTTTTGGTGAATAGAAAAGCCTAAGAACTGTGAGTTTTGTTACTATGTCCTTAAAATTTGAATAAATGTATTTTATTACATGAAATGAAGTAAAACAAAAATACCTTTTATAGCTAGTGAGGAATGAGACTGATTGGGCCTCAAATAACAAGCCTAGAAATAAAAAACACTTTCCCATGCTTTTTACTCTTTCTTACATAAACTAGATGTGAGTATAGAACACTTCAAAGGAAGTAATACACAGTTTACCAGAATATTAAATTTAGGAGTGAACACAAAAAGTTTGTAAACAAACCTGATGAGATTGGAAGATGCGCTGCTTGAGGCACATTTCTTCCTCTGACAAGTCACGAAGGAAGCCTCATGTGGGCTCACGCTGTCTCAGTAGGAGGGAAAGCCTTTATTGAAACCATCGAATGAAACCCACATGCATTTATTGCACCATTTGGAGAGGAAATTTGTAGTGATTGGTCTACCGACACATGTTGGCATACAACAGCAGGTTGTTCTAAGAAGCGTGTGGTTAACCAGTTGCTGATCACAGATGCGCAGAGTGTCAAGGCTGTCAGAATGTAGGAGACCACTAGTTGATTCGTGTCCCCACCCATCGTTTCTGATCTACATGGTTCAGTGCCCAAAACCAAAGATGTGAATGGACACTGCGGGCTGATGGGAGCTAACCTCTTGCCTCTTCTCCTTGTAGACCTCTTTAAGGAAGTGGCAGGACCTACAGAAATGTGTGACCAGAGGCAGCTCGGCCTCTTACTTCACGATGCCATCCAGATCCCCCGGCAGCTGGGAGAGGTAGCCGCTTTTGGAGGCAGTAACATTGAGCCCAGTGTCCGCAGCTGTTTCCAGCAGGTAAACAGGAAGGCTCACCAGTGTGTAGGCTATACTGAGAAAGGGTTTTGAGAATGTTCCAAGAAATGGAACAGAAGACTTGGGCTGGAGCCAAATGGTGGAGGGCACTGGGTACCATCCCAGTAAGTTTGTATTTTGTTTCTTAAGGCATAGTTGATCAAGAAATAGCTGCCATCTCAAGGAGACCTACCGCTTCTCAATGTAAAACGTTGAAAATATTTAACATGTGCTATCACACAGGTGGCGATCACAAGCCCCATGGGCTGAATCCAGCCCTCCACCTGATTTTATCCAGCCCAGCACCTTGTTTCTACCTGGTGGCAGTGCTGAGCTCTTGCTTAACTGTTAAGGAGTACTTACGTTTCTACAGTCCTAAAATTACATTTGGCCCTTTGAAGGCAACTACGAGGCTGATATGGCCCCCGGTGAAAATGAGTTGGATACCTCTGAGCTATCAGATGGCTGTGATTTGGCCCTGCCTTTGCCTGGGCTCATCTTTGTTACTTGTCCCCTTGCTCCCTGCTTGTTCCTCCATTCTTGCCTTAGTGCCTTTGGACATGTGCCCTCTGGTCAAAATGTTCCCCTTGTCCTCCACCCGCAAACGCCCTACTCATTGCTGATCCATATGTGTTCTTTGGATCTTTGCTTAAATCTCACCTCCTCTGCAATCCTTCTCTGAGCCCTTCGGATGAGATCAAGTATCTCACTGTATTCCCCTGAGTCTCCTCTGCCTTCTTATTGTGCTCATTACAATTATAATTGCATACTAAATTGCATAATTGTTTATTTAGATTTTTCTTCCATATAAACCTAAGCTTCATGAACAAGGGCAATTTTTATTATTTTATGATTGTGTCCCTGTGTGGAGTGCCTTAAATGTCACAGCTACTTAATAAATATTCGCTAAATACATTAATAAAAGCCCTTAGTCCCTTGGAGGCAAGATTTTTAAAATATATAAATTAAAAGTGTTATTAAAATAAAGTCTTTTCTTCGAGAACTTTTGTACAAAAGGAAAATGACACACAAAGTTGTATACTGGTCTATTACTAATGTTAAACCAGAAAAACATGTTAGTTTCTTTGTAATGTTTACTCCATGTAAAGCATTTTAGAACTGTTAAAAAAGAGAACTGTTACTACTGATATTCTACATTTGCATAAAGTACAAGCCTACAGATATTTTCTCAAAGCATGTTCAGTGATTTATCATTGCGGAGAAAAAAAATGCTCACACCATTCCTTAAAGGCGAATTGATTTTATGGGTTATTACATTTTATAATAGACCCTCTTCTTATTTTAGAGATACAAAAAAAAAATACTGATTGAAAGTTCTAAGTATAATTTCCCATGCTCTGTTTCATAGAATGACCTTGACAACAGCAGAGGAGAGGTATTGGTACAAATTCAGCTTTGCCCATGTGAAAATAAATTAGTATTCAGATTTGCAGGGAGACTAGAAGATGTTTCATACATTTTGTTATAAATTTGGAAATCTTGCCAAGTATGCCTGTAGTAATGTGCCCCCAGCGTGATGTTGTCACAGGCCTGGAGCAGGACACAGAAATAATTCTTTTTATGTAGCATTTATGATGGCCTCAAGTTTGGAAAGGAATCAGTGAGTCTGTACTTTCACAAACTTTTACTGTCTTAGGTGAGCAAACTTTATGGAATTAAAGTCCATGTGTGAAGAGTGCCTAGATTGTTGAGGTTTTGTTTTCATGTTTTTTTAATCTGAGCTTTAAAAGGTACTTGGATTTTTTCCTTCTTTCTATATGACAGTTTCTGCTTTTTCTCCTTTTAAGTTCTAGAATTTTCTTTCCTTATAGAGGTGTACATATTTCATGATCTCACTGACCTGGAAAGAACTACATAACTTTTTTTTTAACTCTGCACAGATTTTCAGAAGATTAAGAAGCAATAACACTTGTTGCAAGTTTTGATCCAGAAATTTTCTTCACTAGTTTTTCTTTAAACCCATTCATTTTTACTTCAAATACTATCGTCATTTATCTGGTTTCTAAATATACGGAATCTACTTTAATATATTTGTTTCTTCGCCAGAATAACAACAAGCCAGAGATCAGTGTGAAGGAATTCATAGACTGGATGCGCCTAGAGCCCCAGTCCATGGTCTGGCTGCCAGTGTTACACCGAGTGGCCGCGGCAGAGACAGCGAAACATCAGGCCAAATGCAACATCTGTAAAGAATGTCCGATCGTCGGGTTCAGGTACGATCTCCCACCAGTGGTGGCAGGAGACTGTTTTCTGCCCTGTACATGTCACCCCAGTGCGTGTCTGTCTTCCCTTCTGTTTTTCCCCATTGGGGGGTGTGCCTCCTAAATAAACGAGAGGCTCAGCATATCCCCTCTGTCTAAAGACGGTGTTTCTTCTTAGAGCTGGTGCATGAAGGGTGTTATCGTTATTATTATCGATATTATTTTGCTCGAGAATAAAACACCTTTCTGAATTTCTGGGACATATTTCACAGAAACGTTTATGCATGACAGTTGCACAACACATTATACAGATGTGGCCCTGATGGAATTCAGTGACGTTCCGAGGCCTTTGGGCTCCGACTTGGCAAGCAGAGAGCAAAATTTAAATAGTAACTGTGAGTTAATCAAGCTACTTTGTTTTACTTCTGACAAGTTTGGTGTGAAGTGGATTCCTCCTGCTACCCTTCACCCGAGGAGCTGCACCGTCATGCTGTAATGCAGTCAGTGTGTCAGACTCATCAGTCTGCGGCCGCAGGGCAGAGACTGCGGGGTCTGTGGGGGCCCCAGGATGAAGAGTCTGGGCTGTGAGGGTCGTTCACCTCTTTATGATAAAGTCAGTATGCACTAGAATACACGTGTTTCTCTTCCGGGAGGAACCCAGAAGACAACCTGTTCCTTTGGAAATCAGTTATGAAAAAACACAAACCTATTCTCGGCAGTGGAACTCAAGGTTTTGTGTGTACCTTTCACTTGTACCTGAGGAGGAATGAACTGAGAGAGTGATTTGGCAGATAGACAGTCCATCCAGGTGACTGGGATTGGTTGTGTTGAGCACAGTGTCTGCACCAGCACCAGCATCCTGAGCGAAACAAAAGTGCTTTCCTCGGACTGACTTTACCAGCATGGTTGGTATGAAGAGTATCGTTGTATTTTCTGCGGATGGCAGACTGAGAAAATGAATGCAAATTTCCTATTCTTCCATCACGGATGCTGGGGAGCCGGTCTAAACTGCTCTAAGTTCAGGTGCTTTGGTACCAGTGTGGCTGTACATTCTCAGAGAATGGAGAAAGGCAGGGGGCAGACTCAGCATGAACCTGACAGCCGGGATCACAGATGCCACAGTGGAAGTCAGAGGGCAGACACGGGGAAGGGGAAGATGGAAGAGGTGCGGTTGCAATGCAGCAGGTTTCTCGGACAGGCGCAGTGTGAAGCACCTGGCAGAGAGACACAGAGAGCAGAGGAATAACTGGAATGTAGCAAGCTCTGGATAGGAGAGAGAAGACGAACCAAATGAGATGTAACCATCAGCACTAATAATCACTGCTGTTGATCCAGTGCTTACTGCATGCCGGGCACCGTGCTGAAACATGTTGCATTTGTTTTTTCATTCACTCTCCATAAAACCCCGTGAGATTGGTAGGATTATCTCTACTTTACACATGAAAGAAGTAAGATTTAGAGATTAGACCACTTGCCCAAGGCCAAATGTCCAATAAGTGCAGACAAAACTGGGATTCAGAAAGGATCTTTTTGACTCTGGAGTTCATGCTCTTAGTCAACATAGTATTTTTTAAAAAGCAGATTAGATTTTTAGAAGAGGTGAGATTTGACATTAAGAAGAAATGAGATAATACTAAAAAGAACAGTAGATTTAGCACATTGATTATTAGAATAAAAATAGTATGCTGTGTCTAAAAAGTAATGGAAATCACAGGAAACATCAAAATTGACTGACTTGAGAAGACTGGCTTATATAAAACCTGTCACACATAGCCATTGCTATAACCCAGAGATGTGTGGAGGGACCAGATTTCACAGAGGCTGTGGATATGGCAAATGGATTGTACCTTTAATGCTTTATTTCTTAAATAGAAAAAACATGAAACAACTGTAGCATATCATCAAGATTTAGCAAAGCTGAGATATAGGTACGGGGATGTCTACTGTTATGTGAGGTCTGTCCTGAAAAAGTCCAGCCATTGTTAATATAACCAGAACCATTTGTGCAACAGCGATGTAACCTGGCAGCCAAGGAGAGTGGACTGGAAAGCACATGTGCGAACAATGGCAACTTCACTGTACAAGTCAGTGGGGGCAGTAGATGCTGTTAAGTGAGCATGGGACTGTGTGACTGGCATTTTCAAAATGACTGAACATGTAGAGCAATGAATCTGCATTAAATTTTGTGTTAAGCTTGAACATTCCTCCGTGTAAACCTGTTCAAAAGATTCAGAAGCTTGCAGCTATGGGCAACTGGTGATTGGCAGCTTCATCATGAGAACATAACTGTTCATGCATCACATTTTGTGCAGAGTTTTTTGGTGAAACGTCAAATCACACAGGTGACTCAGACCCCCTACAACCCAGATTTGGTGCCCTGTGACTTTGACTTTTTTCAAAACTAAAGTCACCTTTGAAAGGGAAGAGATTTCAGAGATTCAGGAAAATACCATGGAGTTACTGATGGCGACTGGGAGCACTATGTGAGTTCCCAGGGTGCCTACTTTGAAGGGGACTGAAGCATCATTGTCCTATGTACAATGATTCTTGTTTCTTGTATCTTCTTCAATAAATGTCTCTAGTTTTCATATTATATAGCTTGATACTTTCTGGACAGACTTCATACTCCCTGCTTTTGTAGAAACTTGAAATATTTTATAAGGGAAAAATGAAAGAGCAGTCACAAAATGTGAACTATGTTATATGTTGAATTTCTGGTAATTTTAATGTAAAATTTATATGTAGATACCTCTAATATAAAGATGCAGAGTTGACCAGATAGGTGGTCAGAGATGAAGGTTACAGCAAGACACGCAGGAGACAGTGTGTTGAGACCTGCCTCTGCAGTCTGGCTGCTTCGTTTTGAATCCTGAATCTACTGTTTGGCTGTGTCACTTTGGATAAGTTACTTGGCCTTCGTGAGTCTGAGTATCTTCCATTTCAAATCATGTGAGCATTTCCTTCCAGCAACAGTTAATGCATGAAAAGTGAGTAGGGAGGTATCTGTCACAAAAAGAGCAGGCATTCAATAAATGTTAGGTTTTTTTTATTAATACCAATAACTAATAAACATTAGTGGGAGAGTAGTTCACTCTGTAAGTGACATGGCACTATTTATTGAAAAGCCTGAACAACAAAGCTCAGTAGAAGGCAAGATTGATAAAAGGGCTATAAAAGGGAGAGAAAGATGATCAGAGTTCTTAAGAGAAGCGAAGAATCCTAGTGCTGTAGAAATAAGAAAGAGGGCTTTAGAAAGATGGTGGAGATGTTAAGTGCAGCGGAGAGATTTGAAACATCGTACGTGAGAACAGACCTTTTTTTTTTTTTTTTTGCATTCGGGGTTATCGATTCTCTATTTTTTTTTATTTTTTATTTTAATGATTGTTCAAGTACAGTTTTCTCCCCTTTACTCCCAATCAAGCCCAAGAGAACAGACCTTTGATTCAGGAGAAGTCATTGGTAATTTTAGAAAGCGCTCCTTCCATGTCATGATAAAGGATGGCAGGCACGACTCGGGCTCAGGAAAATAAGTAGGTTAGTATGTGCAAACAGCTTGCTCAAGGAGTCTAGCCATAATTTGAAGAAAATGTGTCAGTATATTGAAAATGGTAAGCTGGTCAGTGATGTATTTGTCTTCCTTATCCTTGTGTGTGTGTGTGTGTACAGTTTTCTGTTTTCTATTTTCTATTTTGAGAATGTAGTCCATTAAAAATTTTCAGTTTCTGAATGGAGAAGAAACATGTCTAGAGTTGATATCTGGTTTAGGGATGAGACCAAGCAAAGGCTACTTCAAACTAATCACCTTAATGATTGCACAAAGATTGTCAATAGAAGGAATAACACAAGAACAACTCCAGCAATTAAACAGGACCAAGATGATATGGGTCTCATTAGCTTTTTGGTAAAGGGTTTTTTTCTCTTTCTCTGAGCTATAAGGAGCAATGAAAGCCAACTCCAGAAAGAAAGATGAGGGAGTATGGGCAGTGTGCAGTAATAGTATTTATTTATCTATTTTTCTTCTCTGAACCTTCATAAATAATGCTAGAGTTTTTTCTGTAATTACTTCCAAATTAAATTTTAATGAAGTTTTGGATTTGCAAAATGTTTTACAGGCTGGGAATTGTTTTAGTTAGGATTGCATACAGCTGCTTAATAGAAGCATTAATGTTAGAAGTTTAGTTTCTTTTCATAAAAAAAAAGTCCTAGGGATCTACGGTTGAATTGTGGCTTTGCAGCCATCTGGGTCCATTGGTTCCCCACCCCCAGGTTTATTGAGATAAAGTTGACATATAACATTATATAAGTTTAAAGTGTAGAACATGATGATTTGATACACTTTCTGCGAAATATTTACCTGCCTGCTGGTAGGGAACACCTGCATCATGTCACATAATTACCATTTCCTTTTTGTGTGGATGTGTGGTGGGAACATTTAAAATCTACTCTCTTAGCAACGCATAAGTATGTAATCCAGAATTATCAACTCTGGTCACTGTGGAACACATGAAATTCCTGGAACTTATTCCTCCCATTACTGGAAGTTTGTACCCTGTGACTGACATCCCCCTTTTTGTAGCTGTGGCTTTATGCTCTGTCATTCTTCACATGTTGCTTCCATCTTCAAGGTCACCTCATCCTAACGGAATGGCTCTTCTTGAAGTCAGGCTCATTTTCCAGAAAGGAGGTAGAAGGACCCTGCTTCTTCCCCACTGAGTCAGGCCCCTGAAATCCCAACTAGGAGTCCCACCCAGTGACTGACATGTCTCACACTGGTCACTACCATCAGCAAGAGAGACTGAAAAATGTATTTTAAGCAGGGCACGCTGCCCACTAATAGTCCAAGGGTCTGGTCCCAATGAAGAAAGGGAGAATGGCTTTCTGCCGTGGAGCATTCAGAAATAAACAAAAGTCCATTTAGAAGACAAGATGTCAGTCATATTTGCCAGGCCATGCTGATAGGTCAAGAAATATTCGTGTAGGTGAATGTTTCAAACCAGGTTGCTTCCCTGCCAGAATCAGCTGGATATAGTGGATGCCTATTGATTCTCTTGCCATCAATTTGGAAATGATTTTTGCAGGTCATTTTAGAAGCTATTCAGCACTTAATGGTGTACAATATTAACCTTATGTAACCTTTACATTTTGTTTCATTTTCATTCTGTTAGTGCTGTTCTTTTTTTCTTTTCTATTGATACGAATACATTTATGTTCTTAGTTACTTCCTGCCATTCTGGTACATGGAGGATCTGGGAGATGTTTTCCATTCTGATCCATAGAAACTGAAAATCTAGACTTTCACTTCTCTAAGTAAGATTGTGCAAACGAAGGGCAATGTGGAGAGTCACTGAGCAAAATCCACATTTGTGGCCAGTATAGTTTTTGTGGTTCGGATGAATGAAATTCCTTCCATAAATGATTGATTTGGACTAACCAGAGGCATGCAAGCCAATGAATTTTCTTTTCTTCTCTCTAGGTATAGAAGCCTAAAGCATTTTAACTATGATGTCTGCCAGAGTTGCTTTTTTTCGGGTCGAACAGCAAAAGGTCACAAATTACATTATCCGATGGTGGAATATTGCATACCTGTGAGTACTGAGCCGTTGCTTGCTTGTTAGTTTTAATGTATTGCTTGTGGATAACTGGCATCTAAAATTACTCAGTTTAGACAGTGTTTTGGGGAACAATCACTTTTAAGGTTGCTTAACTATATTTTTTGTTGTTTTGTTTTCTTGTAAGTAAATTTATCTATGTCGTATTCATGAACCAAATCATTATACATTTTTCAGAAAAATTAAATAAATTTCATTTACATCTGTGTTTTGATTTTAAACAACTTTGTTGGCAACAAACTCTTTTAAAATGGTGCTGTGTGATGGGAAGTCATGTGCCATTTAGACACATTTAAAATGCGATTCCACAATTATATATTAACATTAACAAAAATGTTGAAAATGAAGAAAGTAACTATCGACCAATATTTTTCCATGTTTCTGGTTTTATTTTTATGTTCATGTAGTTTCGATCCTGCTATTTTCTGTGAACACATATAAGTTTTCTGCTCTGTTGTCACACAGTAATAATTTTTCCTTGTTACAGATTATTAATTGAGTGGACCATTCCAATTTATTTAACTGTTTCCTTAAATTTGGACATTTGCCTTATTTTCAATTTTCTGATATAATAAAGGACATTCATAAATATCTTTGTGAAGGTAACTCTTTACATATTTTATGTAAATCACATTTCCGTAGAATAAAGCACCAGAAGTGGATGGTCTGGGTCAAAGAATGAGTATTCTCAGGGCCAAAATACTTCACGTCACCTTACTTTCCAGAAGAGGTTTATGCGACATTATTATCACATTTTATTAATGTCCTGATTTTACTATAGCCTCATTAGCACTGGATATTAGCTCTTATTGGTTCTGTGATCTAAAGCTATGCTTTCTTCATGATCTGTCAACAGCTATTTTTTAGCCTCCTTCCAAATAGTGAACCAAAATTCATTCACAGAGTTATTCATTTTCTTTGGTTGAGGGCATCGAGTTACTTTTTAGGTCAAACATTGACAGAAAGGCAGCAGTACTTATAAAATATACATCTCACTCACACCCTCCGCTGTCTTCGCTAAACCACAGGCGCCCCATGTGTGGAGAGGAGACTCCAGCCAATGTTGCAGAACTATAATAGATAACAAACCCATGGTGCACAGTACCTTCAACTAGTAAAAACATTCTCCCAAGAAAATGCGTGACGCACCATTTATTATTGTGATTAGCATATTTATTCACTCAACAAAACAACATGAGTGCTAACCACGTGTCAGACACTGCTCAGCACCGATGATTAGTTCATCGGTGCGCTATCAAAATAGAGCAGATTACTGACTCTCCTGTGACTTCCCATTTAGGAGGAGGGGATCTCTGACAATGAACAAGGAAACAAATGAGATCATTACAGACTGTAGCAAATGCCTTTAAATAAGTAAATGGATAATGAGAGAAAAGGTTAGAGGAGGTGCTCTAGGTAAATAAATCAGGGAACAATCTCCGAGAGGTTATTATGAGCTGAGGTTGAAGGATAAGAAAGAATCGGCTGTGTAATAACTAGTGGGGGGAAGAGACAATACACGGTGGGGCCTGGAGTGGGAAAGGGGCTGGCACGTCCGGGGGACAGGAGACAAGGGAGCATATGCCACAAGAGGCTTGCAATAGGTAGCACTGGCTATCCCCTTTAAAGTGACCAGAGCAAAATGAAAATGTGGGACTTGTTTTAAAACTATTGTAGTTTCCTAGATGGCAAAAACACAGCACTAAGCCAAGTTCAGAGCTCTTCTGAGTGTAGGACGATGGGCACCTCCGCAGGTCACACATCCATGAAGCTTGCCCTGAGGTGGAGAACAGATGGGAATGACTTGGAGTCCGAAAACTACTGGGTGAATTTTTCCCATCACCAAAGGGACAGTAGTAGGAGATGGGTTTAAGAAAGGCTGGTATCAAATTGTGCAGAACCCTCTTGGCTGTTGTAAGGAATTTGGATCAGGGAGAAATAGGGTGTTACCATTTCCATCATCATAGCTAGAAATTTAGAAAACTGTATAAGGAGCTAATGTCAGTATGGGAAAAACCGTGAAGTAAGTTATCAGTCATACCTCAGTATTCGTCGGCTTCAGAACTTGTGAAACCCTTTACTCATCACGTTTCGACTAGAAAAAATAATGTTTCAACACTGGGCACTTTCTATGGACTCATCACACTTGCTAGAATTTGTATGAGTCACACAAGAGAAAATTCTTTAATCCCTTGTTGTTTGCTCACTACTCATTGGTTTTGGCCCTCGTCACGAATTCTGGAATGAGTTAAGGACTGTATATTAAAGGTGTACAAAAATGACTACATATTCAAAGATGTACAAAGTAAGCAAAGATGTATAAAATTACTGTTTTTCTTGGTGTTAAATACAATAATCTGTCATGGCCTTGCAGAATTTGAAGTCTACATCTCTTCCATGTCAGTCACTGGGCAGGGGCGGCATGCTTGCGCATCACTGACACACTAATTAATCTCACTCTCTAACTGTCATTCGTAAACACCTAAAACTCTTCTTGTTGTACAGTCTTCCCAAAGCCACTGTCATCCTGTCTGAGACCACAGCTCCCCCACCTGTGTCAGTTGGCTCTCTTTCTGCAGACACGCTTTGGGAGTGTGCCCCAGTCTGACGTTTTCGTAGTGATCTTAATCAGCAGCCCACTCAGGAACCCTCCCTGGTGACTGCTGGTTTTCTGCAGTTGGCCCCACAGCTTTTGATAAAATGACTTTGAAAGGCATAGGCTTGAATTTAATGGTGATGAATTACTTGATGTAACAGCTTTTCTTTCAGGTAAGCTTTATATGATACAATCATCAAAATTTTACCCAACATTCCCTAAACTCACTTGATGTCTGCCTTAGAAAATGAATTCAAATGTAACATTTTCAATACAGTGATAATAAACATCACTTGAGTATTAAATGGACCAGACCTTTCCATACAGATCTTCATGTTTTTATTTCTTTTTTTAGTATATTTCATTGATTATGCTACTACAGCTGTCCCATTTCCCCTCTTTATTCCTCTCCACCCTTCTGCCCTTCCATTCTCAATGATAGCTTTGCTGGATAGAGTAAGAGAAAAGGAGATGGTCACCTACAAAGGAGTTCCCATAAGACTGTCAGCTGATTTCCCAAGAAAGACCTTACAGGCAAGAAGGGGCTGGAAAGAAGTATTCCAAGTCATGAAAGGCAAGGACCTACATCCAAGATTGCTCTATCCAGCAAAGCTGTCATTTAGAATGGAGGGACATGTTTGTATTTCTTATAGAATATCTGTTTGTCTTTAGAAAAGTACTCTAGTCACATTACTAACTTGATTTCTTTCCCCTTCAATTTCCTTTTTAAACTGAATCTCAACATTTCTATGTTAAAAGCTTTTAAGCCTTATCTTAAACCCTTAAGCTCCAGAAGTAGTTCTGGAAAGATACCAGCTTATTATCTAAGACAATGTTTGTCTTTACATGTAGGAAGACTGAATAATGGTGTATGAATTAGGTATTATAATTTATTAAGGTATTTTATGAAATTGATAATAAAACATTTATATATAAAATGAAGTGGAATTTTTCTCTCTCTGAGAAATAATTTTTTAAACTCTTATTTTCCTTGAACATTCTATAATCCAAATTCATACATTTAAGAATTCATTAATCTCAAAAAGAGTTTAAAAGACATGACATAGACTGTATTTAATGCCTGCCACCCTTCTCTATTCATTCAAATTTCACCTAAATGGCTCTACTCTTACTTTGTGTGTGAGAGATCTTTCCCAACCCCTGTAGCCTCCCCTCACCAACACGGGCCATTCTGGGATGTCTGCCGCAGCCCCTTCTTCTCCAGGGAATATTCGAGTCTGCATTTTCTTGTGTTTGTCTGTGTGTCTGAGGTGCTTTTGCCCCCTCAGTTGTCTTTTTAATTCCTTGAGGACTCTTTTCTTACTGTGCTTGGTTAATTCTGGCCTGTAAAAGCTACATGAGCTCATATCTGCTGTTATAAATACTAATTACAAAATATTAAAGCTGGACAGGATCTAAGAGATCATCTAACTTATTCTCAAAGAAAAAAACTAAACCTTATAGAAGGTAAATGATTTGTTCAAAGTTAGTGGCATGGATTTTTGATTTAGCTCCATTAAGGAAATGTACACACAATTTAGCACATAAGCAAACGTGTTTTCTGTATGCTTGCTGGACTGTTACATTTGGTGGGGACCATCTTTTATATAGGCACTTTACCAGGGACTGGAGATACAGAGAAAATATAATGGAGAGGTGAACTCTATGTGGAGAATTTCAACAAAAGACTAATAATTTAAAAATGACTAAGCTTATGGATCAAGATAATAGAATTTTTTTCTTACTACCTGTGCACTACATGATTGAATTTTAGAATTATCATTTACTTTTAAAATCCTATATTTTGTAATATTATTTTCATTTTATTCCACAATGAAAATTTCCGTAGTCGATCTTTTTAAAAAATCATCTGTATATTCTGTTGGAAATAACCTAAATTGAATTCAAATTAGAACTATTTTTGTATGTCAGAACATGTGATAGTTCTTTAAGTTAGAGAGAGAAAATGATGAATTTCACACATGATTTATAGGAGTTGTTGGAGTTGCTGACAGGGCTGGGTAGGGTTGAATATGACAGAGAATGGAAAATGTTTGGAATTGCTACTGGGCACAAGCATGAGTCACTGAGGATTGAGTGAATTGATTGCCACGCTACCACAGGAGTGCAGCTGAGGTTAATTGGCAGGGTTTGCAGTCTGTGATTCTGTCATTGCTCTGCTGCTTCCGAATTAAAAAAAGATGGTAGGTATAGTGAAAGGCCAAGGAAGTAAAGGATTCAAAGGTGTCAGTAATCTTGGCATAGATCTGGGCCACCCACATGTTGCAGAAATCCCCAAGGGGTTTGAGGGGCTAGAGAGCAAGATCACTGGGGGCGAGAATGGATTTATTTATATTTAAAAAGTAGCAGCAAGGGTCAGAAGTTTCCAGTCAGTGACAGACTTCTCCAGGATAGAGATTTGGGACTGAAAAATGTTTTAAGTTATGATGAGGCCTAAGGTGTGGCCATATTCCAGTGACTGAAGTGGGACATGAAGGGTTACGGAGATAAAATGGCCTGAGAAGATCATAAGTCCCTGGAAGGGACAGACAGGTTTTGCTGTGTCTGGTCAAATACAGTCAAAGGGGAGGAGACGGGTACAATGGTTTTAGTGGGTGACAGGCTGAGGCTAAGGGGAAAACGGTGTACAGTGTTTTTCTTGGCATTTATGGGGGAAGATTATACAGCCCATAGTGGAGATGATTGCAGGGGAGAAAGTGCTATGGGAACATCAGGATTTGTCGAAGGAGGAGGGTTGAAATTTCAGTTAGGAACAAGATGTAGGGAAATGTGTCCATAAGTGGAAGAACATAGAGTCCGTGATGATGGGGACAGAAAGGTAGACAAAGACTATGGGCATCTTGGTGGGAGAGAGTGGCCCGATCCGTACTGGGAGAAGAAGCAGTGCGGAAAGGTCGTGGAGTACTTCCCCACTGGTCCACACATATATCGGGAACGGGTCTGGCCCGCATGGGAAGGTGGCCTGAGAGATGTGTTCGCCCAGTTAGGTCGGGAAGAGGGGATGGGACATTTGCAAAGTTTTATTGCCACAAAGGTGAGTAATATCAACTACTCCCACCATTCAGATTGTAGGGGTGAAATCAGTGCAAAATGTTTTGGCAGGACTAGTTTTTACTGATCATTTTGTTATAATTGTGGTGGGAAGAGAGGAAGACAGGAAAAAAAATAACTCCATGAGAAATAGCTTATTAAGTTAATAACACCTAAGACAGATTTGTATGATATTTTTAAAGCAAATGCATGTTACTTTTAAAGCAACAATTTCAAGCATATTCGTGATGATATTGGTTGATATGTGGAGAAATAAACCAAATACTTTCAGGGTTTGCAGAAACTGTAAAAAATCACAGTTCTCTACTGAAAAAAATAGAAAAGATTATCTTTATAATTTTTAGAGTAAAATCACATTTTTAAAAAGCAGACTATATGTTATTATGGGGAAGAAACAAACTAAAACCAAAAGAACAAAGAGAAAAACTAGATATACTTGTGTTGCCCCTTCTGTCCACCCCTGCTAGCATCAAAGTATCTGTAAGACTATAAAAATCAAATATAAGAAAGTGCTGATTCATTCTTTGGAAAGCTCTATATTAGTCAGTATAGTTTGTTTTTGGCTGTCTTGCTTCTGCAGATGAGGCTTGAGATGTTTACCCATATGCTAAAACACAGCATCATTGTGATTTCTCTAACCTCGGCATACAAAAGTGGTTTTTCAGTTCATGCCCACCTTACATTGTTTTGCCAATAAGGTTGAGTTCATTTAGAGTATTTCATTAGCTTTTAAGGAAAGGTTTGGACCAAATCCATTTTACTTTGTGTGATTTATTACCCTACTTATTCTTGACGCCTTGATGATTCTGTTAATTAATAGCATTTTTTTAGTTTCATATTTTTCCATTAGAACTTGAAAAAGGCTCTGAGCTTATCCTAATGATTTCATACTCTCCATAGAATTTAATATGTCTGAATTTCAACTTGTTAAAATCAGTGAAACTTAAATCAAGACTGAGAAGTTGTTTTACAATTTTTAAAAACTATCGAAATGTCTTTAAAATAACTTCTATGATAGTGAAATGTACTCCTTAGTAGTGTGCATATACCATTTAGGACTACTAACTTCTGTATTTAAGAAACAAATCTTGCTAATGGGGCACTGTTCAACATTAATTTTTGCACTTATGCATGATCCAAATAATAATTATTCCACTCATGTACCTAATGACTGTTGTTTTTTATACAACCTTGATGTTCCTCTTTGTACTTCTTTGTTTTCCTCAGTCCATAACTTACTTATATTTGTAGTTAACAGTTAAAATCTAATGTTAGGAGTATTTTTAAAGGAATTAGATAATACTGTCCTCCTAAGTTATGAATTAAACAAAAAACATTGAGGGAGACAAAAAACAAAAACAATTTAAAGTGAATATGATTTTGTTTCTTTATTTGCAGTTTGGTGTTTTGCTTAAATTGCTAAGTGATTAGAAATTGAGTGTTTTGGCCTTTAGTTTATTTGACATTATAATGCACCCCCTTTTTTTGTTTCTTTGTGAATCTTTGGTGCTAATAGAGTTTTTTGTGTTGAAGTAGCAAAGCTATTTATTTAAGCACCTATTTGACTGTAAGACTGTGAGGGTTAGCATTTCCCAAGCCTAGATGTTTTTGCACCTTAGCCTTATTGCTCCTTGCAATTCGCATTAATGGGAAGGAAAAGACTTAAATCATCTATCAGTATTTTTGAAGATAATAGTGGATAGGTGTCAGAATTTATGATAAGAACATAGTTTGAAATATGAGCAGGGATGTAGAATAATATACATGCATTTACGTGTATATATACAAACACAAGCAAAGGTGGATTCAGTTTTGCTCTATATGATCCCTATATTTGTTCTCACTCAAGAAATAAAATGGAGGAAAATTTAACATGCTCCTAACCTCAGCTGGTAAAATAGATTCAAGAAAGAAATCATCTGATGCTAGCTTGCACAGGAGTTTTTAGGATTTTGATAGAGAGTCGCATGGATGGACTTATTACCTCAGGGTAGATTTTATAATGCAGCAACACTTTTTAAATATTTAATTCATTCATTTGTATTAGTTTGTGGGGAGCAAGTTGAGAACTAATTACTTCTTAAAGTCCAAATAAATTTTCATTATCATCTCACTGTTACTTAATAGCAGCATAATGAAGGCAAGTATAATTTTGAATATTCACATACCAACTTGTCTGTGTAAGTTTAGTTCAGAAATGTTTTTCATGATGAATCACCTTCACTGGTTTTCCAAGAATGACAATTTTAGGGACAGTCTTGGTTGGGTATGTGAATTCTTATGTAAAAATGTGGATAATGGTTATGATGGAAAGTCGGAAGGACTTATGACTAGAAGGAGGCGTGTGGAAGGGGGTTCTGGAAAGTCTGGCATGTTCAATTTCCTGACTGGATGGTATTCACCTTATAACAATTCATTAAGCTATGCTTTGGTGGTATATAGTTTTATGTATCCGTGTTTTATTTTACAGTAAAAAGGATTAAATATAAATCAGCCCAGTCACGAACATTTCTAAAAAAAAAAATGTTAGACCTTTCTCAGTGAAAAGGGGGCAAAAAGCATTAAAATAAAAATGGCACATTTGGCTCACACACAAAACCACTGACGGGGAGGAAGGCAGGGAGGTGGACAAGTAGATGGGGGAAGGGTCCCCATTACAAGCAGCAAGAGCCAGCGACCGAGGATGCTCAGCTCTGTCCCCCACAGACCCGGACGGGAGAGGCCTCTTCCTCCCAGAGTCACTTTCTGTCGTACCTTGTGCCCCATGGGAGGTGGAATTGGCATGTTGGTTGGCATCTGACACCAGCTCCTTGAGGAAGGGCAAGTTCTGAGTCATGATCGTGTTCTCCCCTCAGTCAGCTGAGAGACATTCACAGGCTTCTTCGACCCTGTGAGAGGCTACAGCCCTCACCTTGGCCTCACAGTCTTTCATCAGGTTCCAGAAGTCGGAAACCAGGTCCATCTTGGTGCTGTGAGGCCACTTGGCTTTCTGGAGCTCTATGAACTTGTTGGCGACCCTGTATTGTACACGCCACACCTTGTCCTTGAAGTTTGGCACAGGGTGGGCCTCACCAGGGCCTCCATGTCGTCCATATCTCCACTTGCTGCCAGGACTCCACTGAGTCCTGCTTGTTGGAGACCCAGCTAGACAGCATGGGACCATCTCACTCTTGACCTTGTCCAGCTCCAGCATCTGGGCAAACTCCCTCAGCTTGGAGGCTGTGGCCTGCTGCACCATGGAGGTGTCACCTAAGCATAGGTTCCAGAAGTACTGTGGAAGCTCTTCCTCAATGGCCATTGGGGCAACAGAGAAGGGTCTTCAGACCAAGGGGCAGGAGGTGAACCAGCCACTTCATCAGTTGCACGGGGTGGGCCTCCAGGTCAGAGGGTGAGTGATCGTGCAAGAGGGCAAGGGCTCCACCGCCTTGTCCTGCACTATGGCTCTTGCTGCACGGCCAGCAACTCCAGGGGTGGCAGCGGGCAGCACTGGTACTCTGGGCCTTCTACCACAGTGGTGAAGGTTCCCACCTCTTCCGCCAGGGCCCAGAGGTCCTCATCCTCATCTCAGATGATGTAAAGAAGGGCGGACGCTCTCTCTGGGCCCATTCCACCCTCAGGACCATAATGATGGATGGTGGACAGCTGCTGAGGTAAAGCCAAACATCCTCTATGAGCTAGGGGACCACATAGACCAAGTTGCCCCCCTGGCTGCCACCATCTTGGCTTCATCAGTTCCTGCCAGACTGAAGCCAGCACTGGGCTGCAACCGGGCTACAGAGGGGCAGGGCTAGAACTGGAAAGGCAGAAATGGGGAAGGCCCCGCCACAAAATTTTAATAGTAGGTCCCTTAGTGATCGAAGAGCTAGCAATTTTAATTTTTCTCTTTCTTCCCTAGATACTGAGATCTAGTTGTAGATTGCACTGATTTTAATATAAGCAGCCACAGGGTATCTTAGCAGTGCTTTATTTAAAATGAAGGGAAAATCCAGAATGTAATCCTAGATATTTTGGTCAGTGGCTATAGGTTTTTTCTCTTACAAGACTAAAAACTTGTTTCACTTCTTCACAAGTGACATATGGTTAAGAGCCCTGGTTTGCGAGAGTAGTTTTCTCCTTACTGACCTTGTGGGTATGAATCCCTACTCTCACTGCCCTCAATGGAAAAGAGAGATTGAAGGAAGGCTCTTTATAAGGTGCAGAGTTCTATGCCAGTGGGTTACCCTGGTTTCATCTCCTGAGATCTGCAAAATCTTTTGTTCTCCTTTCTTTTCTTACAGCAATAAATGAAAACCTAATTCTTCAAGAAATGCATGGATAATTTAAAATATTGGATACTTTGGTGGTGATGAGTGATCATTTCATCTTCCTATCATAATATAGACATTTGCTTTAAAAAGATAAAAAGTGTTATACCTAGCATGAAATCAAGGTGCCATTTCAGTTATCCTCTTTCTCATTTTTTACCAAACTATCACTCTAATACTTTAAAAGAGAGAAATATTACGAGCTGTCATTACAGCAAATTTGACCAAATATGTATAAATACCATTTAACTTTTTGGTGAGAAAATAGGCTTACTTCATTTTCTTGGCTCTATCCCAGCTAAAGAATTACATTCTGCTAACCTGAATATAATATCTAGTTCTCATGGGATGAATTACTTTTCACCTTTTCTTTTAATATTGCATAAACTTTATGGCAGTGCATTTAGTGCCTTTAGATTACAACTGTTGGTGGTAGTTTTTTCCCCCCCCCCGTATAAAAATTGATGAGGAAATAAAAATATGCCATTTCTGTATGAGAATTAACTAACTTTTTCAAATATTAAATTTGAGCATTATCTGAAATGTGAATTTAATTCCAACCACTGCTGTAATTTCTTGGGAGTGAGGTAGGTGTTGTTTATTTATTGATTAATTGGTTTTGCTTTGCCCTTCCATGTTCTAAATTTATTGAGCTAAAGAGTATTGAACTTTTACTTTTGGATGAAGTATCATGTTTTTCCCAAAAAGTGACATGGGAAAAATGGACTTTGTGTTGAATCCCAAAAATATATCAGCTACAAGAATAGTATGCCAAGTGAAAGAAGCTAGTCATAAAAACCACATGTTGTGTGATTCCACTTATAAGAAATATCCAGAATAGACGAATATTCACAGAAAGAGAACGTAGATTAGTGGTTGCCGACGGGCTGAGGGGAGGAGACAGTGCGACAGTGGAATGCCTGCTGATGGTCACAGGCTTTCGTTAGGGGTGCCAAGAATGTTCTGCAAATACATAGTGGGGATGCCTGCACAGTTCCGTGAACATACTAAGAACCGATGCAGTGTACCCTGCCCTGGCTGAGCCAGACTGGGTAAGCAGCCCAGTACCTTGTGCTCATGGCCTTTTCTTACCCCCCCCCCACCCACTGAATAGGAGCAGATCAAAAGTAATACAACTAGGTAAGTGCTGACTCAGAATTTAGTTGTTTTTTAAAACAACTATATAGTTTTAAGTTTCTGCTTTTAAACAACTTTAGTTTTAAGTTTCTGCTTTTAAACAACTTTGTTGGAGTCGTGGGCATGCTTTTCATGAAAGAAAAGATACACTGGAGAGGTGCAAGAAAAGGGAACAGGCAGCAGTTGTTAAGCCAATGTATTTAGGACTCAGTTTGTTACTATAGAAAACTTCTCTGGTTTTGTTTTGTAAAGAGATTGGAGTGAGATCCATCTAGGTGTAGATTGGATAGCCTAGAAGAAGTTAGGCAACCAAGGCTTTAATTCAGTTATGTGCAGGTAATGTAAATATTTTAAATATATCTTCAGAAGGACCAAATGAAGTTGATGTCTGTATGACATATTGCAAATAAAAGCTAGGGTTGGTGATAAAAGAGTAGAAAACTGGGGCTTAGAGAACAGTTTGTGGGATGGGATGAGTGGGTGGACTTTGGGGTAGATGTTAGCCCGTCTCTGAAATCTGTTTTACCCTCTAGCAGTCCTTCCCCCTCCCTCTCACTCTCCTCTCCTCAGCTCTTGGCAATCATTAATCTATTTTCCATTTCTGTTGATTTGTCTATTCTGGACTTTTCTTATAAATGGAATTATACAATGCATGGTCTTTTGTGAATGACTTCTGTATCACTTAATATGTGATTATTAAAACTAGTCATTTTGAAATGCTAAGGAAACAGTAACATTTTAACTGCCATTAAAAATTTAGTTCATGTTGATCTGATCCAAGATGGCAATGGAACTAGGTGGTTGTTACACTCACCTCCGTCCAGAACCAAACTGGAATTAAACCTAAAGTATAGAACAAGCAACCTGAATAACCAACTGAAGACTAGTTGAAATCTTATATGAAAGGATTTACAGAAGAAGCCACACTGAAACTGGTAGGAAGGTCAGAGATGTCAAAAGGACTGGCCCCGCTCCCAGAGGGAGAGGCTGAGATTCCAGAGGGATAGCTCAGCTGCAAAGTTTCCCCCAGAGCAACAGAGCCAGGAAGTGGTGCCCTCGTAACATCTGGCTGTGAAAATCAGCAGAGATTCTGTCTGTCAGGGAGAGACAGGAGTCTACTAGGGACTTAGGCACCCTCCTAAAAGTTCCAATATACAACATCTTGTTTACCTCCAGTCACCCTGGCCTCTGACTGAGGGAGGGTGGAACAGTCTGGAGTCATGTGTGGAGAGACTGAGGTTTGTGACTCTAGGGAGAAGGCTGAGGGGACAGTTGCCAGGGTCCCTGTACTGAGTCCCTCTCCCACATCACAGATGCCCTAATTCTTAGGTTGAACACTCCCCTCCACATGGCACCAGCCTGGGGAAATGCAATAGCCTTACCCTCTGAACGCCCTGTCATCCCCCCTATGGAGCTCAAGCCCTGTTGAGAAGTCAGCTACCTGGGCCAGGGTGTTGAGCTCTGGCCAGACTTGGGGTGTCAGTTACTGAGGGATGCGGCTTTGGGGCAGGGACCATTCCCTCCACTTTCCCATGAACCAAACTTGTGCCTCCCCTTCATGGGAAATCCTCTAGTTGCACACTCTGGGCTCTAGATGGCCCTATTCTCTTGACTCCTGGTGACCCCTCCCTGCCAATGTCTGGGCAGAATTTGGGACAGACTGAGTCATGTGGCTCTGGGACCAGGTCACTCCTCTCACTTTTCTCCAAACCTGACTGGCACCTCCTCTTCATGGGAGTTCCACTGGTCCCACCCTCCTGACTCACAGTGGCCCTGCCCTGTTGAGCTTAGGCTCCTGGCAGAACCTGGGGCAGACTGAGTTGTGTGGCTCTAGGACAAGGATCATTTTTCCCCTCACACATCCAACTAGTACAGAGCCCTCCCTTCACAAAGCCAAATCTTGGTCTGTTTGGGCCCAGTGAACTCTTCTGGCCTCATCCTGATCACTCCCTGTGACACTAGGAGAGATGGGTGGGGGGAGGTGGAGGAGGATGGGGGAATGAATGGTGAGGGAAGGAGACTTGTCTTGGATACACAATTCAGTGTACAAATGATGCGTTGTAGAACTGTGCATCTGAAATTCATATAATTTTGTTAACCAGTGTCACCCCAATAAATTCAACAAAGAGGAGGAAATAAGACCCCAAACAGCCACAGCAATCTTGAGAAAGAACTGAGTTGGAGGAATCATGCCACCTGATATCAAACTAGGCTACAAGGCTATAGTAATCAAAACAACATGGTACTGGCATAAAAGCAGACATAAATTCCAATGGAACAGAATAGAGAGCTCAGAAATAAACCCATGCCTTTATGGTCATATTCCAAAAAGGAGGCAAGAAAATACAATGGGGGTAAAGATAGTATATTCAATAAATGGTGTTGGTAAAATTGGACGGATATGTGCAAAAAAATTAAATTAGTCCACCTTCCTACACCATCCAGAAGAATGAACTCAAAATGAATTAAAGACTTAAATGTAAGACTCAAAAACATAAAAATTCCAGAAGAAAACATAGGCTGCAAAATCTTAGACATTTCTTGTAGCACAATTTTTTTCTGATATGTCTCCTTGGGCAAGGGAAATAAAAAATAAATGGGACTACATCAGACTAAAAACTTTTTGCATCGTGAGGGAAAACATCAACAAAATGAAAAGACAACTCTCTGAATGAGAGAACATATTTGCCAATGATATATCCAATAAAGAGTTAATATCCAAAATTTATAAGGAGCTTATAAAGGTCAATACCAAACAAACAAACAAACAATACAATTTAAAAATGGGCAAAGGACCTGAATAGACAGTTCTCCAAAGAGGATGTGCAGATGGCCAATAGTTGTATGAAATGATGCTCAACGTCATTAATCATCAGAGAAATGCAAACTGAAACCACAATGAAGTATCACCTCTCACCCGTCAGGATGGCTATCATCAATGAATCAACAAATGCCCTGGCTGGTGTAGCTCAGTGGATTGAGCACGGGCTGTGAATCAAAGGGTTGCTGGTTCAATTTCCAGTCAGGGCACATGCCTGGGTTGCAGGCCAGGTCCCCAGTGAGGGGTGAATGAGAGACAACCACATATTGATATTTCTCTCACTATCTTTCTCCTTCTCTTCCCCTCTCTCTAAAAATAAATAAATAAAATCTTAAAACATAAATAAGTAAGTAAATAAATACATCAACAAATGACAAATGTTGGCAAGGATGTGGAGGAAGGGGAACTCTAGTGCACTGTTGGTGGGAATGCAGACTGGTGTAGTCTCTGTGGAAAACAGTATGGAATTTTCTCAAAAAGTAAAAAATAAAAATGGAACTGCCTAATGACCCAGCAATTCTACTTCTGGGAATATATCCAAAGAAACCTGAAACACTGATTCCAAAGAATCTGTACACCCCTATGTTCATTGCAGCATTATTTACAACAGCCAAGATTTGGAAGCCGTCCAAGTGCCCATTGACAGATGAGTGGATAAAACAGCAATGGTACATTTACACAATGGAATACCACACAACTATAAAAAAGAAGGAAATCTTACCTTTTGTAATAGCATGGATGGAACATGGAGATTATGATGCTAAGTGAAATAAGCCAGTCAGAGAAAGACAAATACCATATGATTTTATTTATATGTGGACTCCAATGAACAAAATAAACTAACAATTAAAATAGAAAAAGACTCATAGATAAAGAAAACAGACTGACTGCTGTTAAAGTTGAGGGACTGGGAGAAAAAGACTAGGGGATTAAGAAAAAAAAACTCATAGACACAGACAACAGTATGGTGATTACCAGAGGGAAGAGGGTCAGGGCAAGTAGAAGAGGGTAAAGGGAGTATAAATGGTGATGGCAGGAGACTTGATTTTGGGTGGTGAACACACAATTCAATATACAGATGATGTATTATATTTGTATATGTGAAGCCTTTACTATTTTATTAACCAGTATCACCCCAATATATTCAATAAAAATTTAAAAAAATAAAAGTTTAGTCTATATCAAGTTGTAAGTATTTTATGGTTGGAAGAGGACAAAGAACTCGACAGCTTTTTTTACAACATAGAGTGGGAGTGTGGCGTTGTTCTTTCTCTCCCACTACTTTCTCTTTTCCAGAGCACACTTCACACTTGTGTGAAGTCAGTACATGCTGTGTAGCTCACCCACATTTGTTCACCTTAGTTAAAACCATGTGATATCCATAATTCTTTATTATCTCTAGATGTTGGTAGTAAACTGCAACATTTTAAGAGTAGAAATTAACCAATAACATTGCCAAAACTAATTTTACTTTTTGGCCCAATTTTTAAAATGTCGGGCAAATGAGCTACTTATTGTTTCAACCGGAAATAAGAAATTACAAGCTAATTGTTGGGTATATTTAATGATGTGTCCTGACTACTATGTGTTTTTATGACATTTTGTGTTATTACAAAAATATATAAAGCTACTGAAACTGTTGTCATTGAATTGCATCAGTTTATATCTGCTCTGATTTATTGTAGACAGTTATGTCCTTCCATTTTAGTGAGAAAAGTGTCTTTTTTCAAACTCACAGACAACGTCTGGGGAAGATGTTCGAGACTTCACAAAGGTATTGAAGAATAAGTTCCGATCAAAGAAATACTTCGCCAAACACCCTCGGCTTGGCTACCTGCCTGTCCAGACAGTTCTTGAAGGTGACAACTTAGAGACGTAAGTTTGCTATTAAAACTTCTAAGTACTTATATCTGATATTGTCTTTCATTATATTAGTGACACGAGAGCAATTGTCTGATACCAAAACTATTTTTGTTTTGGTAAAATGGTTCATTTTAAATGAGGTAAATTAAACTTAGAATCAATCTTTACAACATGAAATTTCACTCTTTGCTTTTGACAGTGTCACAGCTAAAGTTTCAAGTTTAATTTTGCAGTTGTTCCTAAACTTTAAAAGTATGTGTTAATGTGTTACCCTTTGCATTGTTATCTCTTTTTCTCTCAAAAACACTTAAATTGTGGTATTGTATGTTCTTTCATTATTTCACTTATTTTCAGTTTCCCCTCTTTGGGGACATTTTATTATTTTGTATAGTATGCTTCGCACTTACTTCATATACTCTGTTTTCATTTTCAACAACAGCCGTATTGATGTGGATACTTCGAGTATGTTGGCTATCTCCTGTCTTGCTTCAGATATCTACCTGTGCTGAAATCTGATGAAAATCTAACATTTCATTTTTAATTTCTCCTTTCTTCACCATGAAGATAGAAAATGATAGCTTTATATAGTACATGAAATAGAGACAACTTCTTTAAATTTTATAACTGAAGCTTCCCAACATAAATGAAACAAAGTTCAAAGCTAGCAAAATTACTATGGGATTTTAAAGCAAAGAAAAATAACAATTTATAGCCTGAAATGAAAAGAATTTTGTAAACGAGCCAGAACAAATGCAAGAAATAATTTTAAATCACTGAACGCTTCTATATCAAGATAAAAAATGGATATGATTTAAATCTTTGAATCTTTAAAATATCATCATAAATATGCCTCTGAAAGCAGGGTTTTTTTTTTTTTTTGTGCTTGAATCTTGGGGAAAATTAACTTTACTTGCTAACCATCACCAGAGTTCCTAGTCGTAAAAAATAGTGAGGCTCTTGTCACAGAAAGATGCTCTCTTAAATGACTACGTAAGACAAGCTCAGAGGGGTGGCGTGTGCGTTTTCTTACATCGCACAGTAGAAAAGACTGGGGAAAGAAGCATAGAAAGTGCACCAAGTACAATTATTAGGAAGTAAAACTTCCTTTAACTGTCAGAACTCATGGAGACGTGACCTGAACACAGTAGCAGTGCAGTGGATCATGGCCGTCCGTGTCTCAGAGATGTCAAAGCTCAGGGCCAGGCGATTTGGTCTGAATTTGTTCCTCTAGAAAGCCCTGTAGACCAGGGGCTTTGGTAGCTTTGTGTGAAAATTGGTGTGTGTGTGTGTGTGTGTGTGTGTGTGTGTGTGTGTGTGATGTGTGAAACTGCTGAGAAGCAGAAGAAAGACCATAGCCAGAGCATGGTGGATGTCCTTACCCTGTGTAGACAACACTATGGGTGTGCATGTAGAAAGAGATGTAATGCAGCTATGTGTGGAAACAGGTCTGAAAATACCAGGTGTACATTTAAAGCATATAAAAAAATCAAACTTTTTGATGACTTTGCTTGATATCACACTGTGTACAATTAAGATATTTGCCTCCCAGTCATTGCTTTTCACACTCTACTTTAGAACAAATTTTACCGAAGCAATTACAGTTCAAAGAGAACCATTCAAATACTTAAATTCATAGGAAAGGTAGATTTTTGGTCCTCTTTTTGATTTGTGGATATGTTTTATCCTTTTCTTCATCAGGGTGTATGATACATTCAAAACAAATACATCTTTATTTGCTTTAGTATCTGATATAGAATGTGATTGGGCCGAACACCTCGGGATAAAGAGAAAATTTTACTCTTAGTATCAGATCTAATTAAACTTTGGAGTAGCTCCTTGAAGCATAGCGTTATGACACAGTGCTTTTATTTATGGGATAATTGATAGGCTTGAACTGGTAATGTGCCTTTCACTCTTTTGATAAACCATTGGCATTTTGTGCCTTCAATATCTCTATCCTTCCAATGAATTGTGCAGATAGACTTTTTATAGTCCTTTTAAACATTTTTGATAATTTGCCTTTCAGTGTCAAAAATAATCATCAGCATCCATCATTCTATTCTGAGACAGTTAAAGTAAAAAAGAACAGAAAAGCATGCATGCCAATAATTTTGTGCTCGGATTTTTGGCTGTAACTCTGAAAATGCTTCACTTCATCTAACATGAATTTACCAGCATTTCCAGTGAGAGGAAAACAAGAGAAATAAACGGGTATAGATTAAATCAGATGTCACAAGACGTGTTTTGAAAAAGATTTATGAGCTGCTGTTCAGAGTGGGCAGATTTTCTTGTTGTTTTTTTTTTAACCCTAAAATGTGTTCTGGGGCTGACTGTAGTTCATTTTCTGCTGAGCACTTCCTAGGACAAGGCTACTTAATCTTCTGGTATAACAATTTATGTGAGTGGGTAGTAAAAAGTTTGATTTCGTTTATTCCCCTCTTTGTGGGAGGAGAACGCTGGAGAGAAACCAGTGAAGTGGTAAATGTGCTGAAGTTATTTATGAAGCTGATTAGAATTTTCTTTTGCTTCTCTCTCTTTTATCACTGCAAAACGCAATGCCTTATCCCTTATCCAGTAATTATACTTGTGTGCTTGGCAGGGATTTATAGGAAAAATGAGTGATTACGAAAAGAAGGTAAACACACCCATGCCTAGGTTTATTCAGTACATTTTATAACTTTGCTGGATTTTTCAAAAAATAATGAAAATAAATGAGTAGAGCTCAATTAAAAAGTTACCATTGAATATAAACCTGAGAGACAAGCTAAAATAGTGGCCAAAGGAACTTGAGAATTTTGAGAGCTTGTTATTAGCTGAAAAGTTAGGTTGGTTTCCCTAAATTTTAAAGAACTGATATAGATGCCTGCACCTGATATAGGCTAAGATGGAGTAGATAAAGTGCGTGTTTTTTGACATCCTTCCTGCAGCAAAAACTGTCTCCTGGTAAGTGTTATGGTTGTGGGCACACTGGCCTGGGAGGAAGTGATGGCTGACGTGAGACCTGAAAGATTAAAGGGCCAAATGGTCAGTGGTCAGCGTGTGGTGTGCAAGGAGGAAAGGGAGGGTTTGGGGTCAAGGGAAGCATTTTCTCAAAGGCCTGGAGTCAAGATCATTTTGGAAACTGGGGTGGGAAGCTGGGAATAGTGACAAGAAATGAGAGTGGAGAAAGAAGGAAGAACCAGAAACTGAAGGGCCTTATAAGCATGGCAGGGAGCAGCAGGCAGCCACTGAAGGTTTGTATGTTAGAGGATGATGGGACCCCTCTTTCCCAGTTCCGGGACAAATATTTAGGGTTTGGCACAAATAACGCCCCTTTTTATTACAAAATCTTTTATTACAAAATTATAAGCATATAATTCCTTAACATAACAATATCATACCCAAGTGCACCATATGACCTCTTAGATGAAATGTTCAAATTAAAACTATAAATTTATTACACCCATATTATTATCATACCAACGACACTCAAGCAGGCACTATGTCTGCTGGACCCCATACTTAAGCAAGCAAAAGACCAGAAGCATTAGGAGCAGTTTGTTCAGAATTTAAAGAACAAAAAAAAGTCACTAAGTTTTTCAAAGAAAGTCTGGAGTATGTTTCATATATTAAGTATATTTAGTAGAGTCTGGTTGTTTGCACATTAGTGTTTGATTCATCGAAACCCTCTGTTCAGTCCCTAGGCTGTATTAAATTTGGGCTAACATACAGACCGATCCCATTTCTGGCCACTTTAGCATAGATTCTGACTGGGCAGTGAGCATGATGCCCCTTTTCCCTCTTCCAGAGTTAAAGGAAAAGCTTATCACTCAAGGGTTTTTTTTCCCCTACAAATCAAAATACTTTGAAATCAATGAAGCCTTCAGTTTTTTTAATCTTTCTTTCTTTTCTTAGAAAATTTCTCAATATATAATATTTTTTTCAGCAACTCTTCAGTTCAGCCTTCTGCCTCTGCCGTTCTTATCTTAGTTCAATGAATCACTTTTGTGCTCGCTGAATTAACTTCACAAGAACCAGACGAGCAATTTTACAAAGCTTTTCCAAGTTCAATTAAGATTTTAAAAAGTAGGTTTTTTGTGTGTGTGTGTTCAAAGCTCATGGTAAATGTTGTTACACTTGAATTCTAGAAATGATCACTCAAGAAGTTACAATTTTGGGGAACGTGTATAGCAAATCATTCACCTGCCATTTAACATCCATATTTCCAAGTTAATGAAAAGTAGTGATGTAGAAAGACTATTGAATAGTGCAGTGCTGTTTCATTGTTCTTGTGTCTATTTTATACATGGATAATTAAGTCCATTTCCAGTATAGATACTCTGACAGACACAGGCCAGATAAATGCGTTTTTGAAAGTGGGTCCAAAGAGTCCTAGTTTGTCATTCCAGTAAGATGACCTTCCATCTCCTTTCCATCTTTGCTATTTAGACATCAAATTATGTCTCCCAATAGGAGATAATGACCCCATTAAGTTTTTCTTAAGTGTGCATGTGTAATAGACACGGGAGAATCAAGTGGGGCTCAGATAAATTGCCGCTTTCCTTCTTTGTTTGAATCATCATTGGCTTCTGTAGAAGACTGTATTTAGATAATTAGAGAACTGATTTTGTTTAGACTTTTAAAGTTCCACATTCACCAGTACCTCCCCTCTTCCACCCCTACCCCCTAAAAAAAGGTTAGGGTTTGAGCTACCTTTTAATTAGGATCAATTGTTTTCAAAGGCATGTCCTGGAGATGTGGGGGTTCTAGGCTCTTCTGTGAGGCTGGACGGCGCCCCCAGGGCCGGGAGTAGCCCTGACTGATCACGCTCCAGACTCAAGCCCTGATTTAAGCAGAACAAGTTTCTTTATCAGTTTCATAGATTGAACTTCTGGATAATATTTTGTATGAAGAAAGTCTATCATGATCCAAAAAAGTGTTTTTCAGTTTTATTGGTAACATGAAATTTTTGGTGGGGTGTAGAGGAAATATCTAGGTTATGTCTTTTTTTGTTCAATGTATCTGTGAGACTGAGATGCTTGGTATATGCCTAGATTTGAGTTTACTTTTAAAATTGGACAGAGAATCAAAAAAGTCTCATTTTATCACAACTCTGTCATCAATACATAATATAGTCTTTGGTATTCAACTTTACCTTTCTTAGGCAAAAACATAAACAAAAATGTGATTGCATCTTTCCTCAGTATATCATGGAACATTGTCTTGGAAATTTTCCATAATTTTGGAGCATTGTCTTTTTCTTTTCATTAAGACTATTTAGAGTTGTGTTTGCTGTCCTGTAACAAATAGCCTGTAATATCTGTGAAAAGGCTCCTGCAGGCATAGAAATATCAGCATCTTCTCTAGAATAAACAGTGATTTCTGGAACTTTTGATTCCCAATGGTGAAAACCAATACGGCAGAGGAAGACAATTGAGAATGTTCCCTCCCTTTCATCCCCCACTGCTTTTGTCTTAACTTGCTCTAAAGTGTTTGTTCTGTGACTTTTGTTTCCCTCTCCCCTCTTTGCAGTCCTATCACACTCATCAGTATGTGGCCAGAGCATTATGAGTGAGTATTGCGGCTCTATGTGCAGAAGAGGAGGTTCTAATCAGTTTTGTTAGCATGGGGGTGATTACTAAACACTTGTTCTAAAATAATGGTTCTGCTTCCCGGGTAACAATCCTAGTGGTTTCTTTGCATGGTAAATTCATTATTTAACTAAGCTGACATTTCTAATAGGAACATCTATCAACATGTGGGTATAAAACTGTTTATTTGCATTTTCCTTTATAGCCCCTCACAGTCTCCTCAGCTGTTTCACGATGATACCCATTCAAGAATCGAACAGTACGCCACACGGTAAGAAACTTTCATAGAGCCCTTGGCTGCACTGCCTACCAGAATGTATTTATTTCTGTGTTATTCCTATACCGCTAATGTGCCTTGACTCAAGGGATGTTGTTTCATAGGAGTCGTGATTCCATTATATTTGGAATCTGGGCTCTCATTTTCCCATGTTGTAATTGGCACTTTCCCGAACACCTGCTATACATTCTATAAAGAGCAGAAAGAGAAACGCAGTAGTATGTGATTATAGATCTCATGAGAATCCAGACACTGCACAAGCAGGACTTAGACAATGTAACCCAGTTTCATTGAATGAAATAGGGATTGAAAGTGTTCTCAGGTGACAATGCACATATGAATTACAATAACTAATTAGTGTATGCTAATGCTTTATCACAGGGGTTATATTTGAGTCCCCCATATACACAAATATAAAGAATAGGCTGGTATACAGAAACTTTCAAAAAGCAGGTATACTAGTTGTCTGCTAGTAAGTAGCTATGCCTGAAAAGGTTAGTTCAAACATCATAAAAATACTAGCATTTGAACTGGGTTTTGGTCAAATAGAATTTCTGGGAAAAGCCAGGCTTTGGCTAATGGAAAAACATTCTCAAAAGCACTGATCTGGGAAAGAACATGGCTTTTTTGAAGAACTACAGGTAGGAAGAGGGTCAAGGATGAGGAGGAGAGAAACAGAAGCCGAGGTCCCATAACGGGGCTGCTTGCTGAGGGGTAGATTATGTCCCTTTCCTGGATAAAGGGGAGTCACAGAGAGTCTTGAAACATGAAAGGATCATAGTTAGATTTGTGTGAGAGTGAAGATGGACTTGAAGGTCAGGGAGGTTAATTAGGAGGCTAAGGCAGTTAGGAATCAGGGGTGCCCAACCCACAGCCCACAGGCCACATGTGGTCCAGGATGGCTATGAATGCCGCCCAACACAAAATTGTAAATCTATGTGAAACCTTTTTTTCACTCATCAGTTTTTGTTAGTGTTTGTGTATTGAATGTGTAGCCCAAGACAACTGTTCTTCTTCCAGTGTGGCCCAGAGACGCCAAAATGTTGGACAGCCCTGCCGGTAGAATATGGCATAAGATAAAGGCCTACAGGCCTTAAAGCAGTGGTAATAGAAATGTAACTCAACATTAGATGTTGTTTTAATGCCACAGTCTCATTGGGAAAATTGGACTTTTCTGTATTTTGTGAAGGTTATGACAGTTTAAGAATGACTGAGGCCGAACCCCCAGCTGACTATGCCCCTTGTGGTCACATTGCCTAAGCCTTTTATTTTTCTTTTTCAGACTGGCCCAAATGGAAAGGACCAATGGGTCTTTCCTCACTGACAGCAGCTCTACCACAGGAAGCGTGTAAGTAAACCCTGAAATCAGTGCTGCCCGGGTGGGCTGGTTCCTGTATTATGGCTGTCGGAAATTATCCTCGCTGACTGTGGCTCTGGATTTTGATCCCGATCAAAATTGATGTGTGGTTACAAAAATGTCCACCTAGGTTTTATGCTTTCAAGCCATGATAGTATAAATTCGATATGTTTGTTTATTTAGTTTCCTATAAGTTAATGAAAAAATCCTGCATTTGGCAGCTAATCCAATTCAGGAAAATCAGATTGTTTTATTTACAAATACAGGTGTAGACAGTTACGCCACTTGTATGATATTTCTTGTTAATTCCACAGAATATGCGCCCAACTGTAAAATCGTGGTCCTTCTGCTCACATTTCCACCACAAACCCTGCAATTTAACAACGAGGACCTCCATGCTCTGGGACATACACTCCCCACCCTTCACTGAAGTGTTAGCTCTTCTGCCAGTGTTTGGTTAGCTACTAAGAAAAGCCTGATCCACTTCAGAATACTTTCTGAAAACCTTTCTAGGCAGATATTTTATTTGACATTGTTGCGTGTCATTGCACTTTTGGAATTCTCCCCCGACTTGAAATTAACCATTTACATTCTGAATGGTGTCTGAAAGATTTCGGAAGTGGCAAGTGAACTTGACTTACTCAGGCTCATTGCAGTTGGGGTCCAGTGGGGACTTGTAAGGCAGCAGGAGCGTTGTAGAACGCTCTAGATGTAGAATGCTATTTAGATGTTTTATACTGAAAAGGACTATGAAGAGAGCCATTTGAAATACCTTAGGTATTCTAATATAGAGTATTTCCCTGTCAATAACCTAAAAATAATTTTAATATCATTAAGTTTATAAAAAATGTTCTCAGGAGATTTTTCCATTTTAAATTTCAAAGGTGAGCAAGTTAAGACTTTATGGTAATGCAGCAGTGGTTTATACATTCTTATTCATGTGCTGTGAGTGTGAAACAATTTCCAAACAAAAGTAATTCCATATTCATAATTCAGAATGCTTGCTTCATATTTAACCTACTAGTATGTATTTCATATACGATAGTTAAATATATTGAATATCTCCTAAGTCAACAATTTCTACCAAAGTTGACAATAGCTAAATAATTAAACAAAATTTAAAAATAACAATTGAAACCAAAAAACTTAAAACCAAATGTAAATTCTTTAACATTTGTTTGGCACATCCTGTGGGCAAATTAAAGATAATGCTCAAATTTAGTGTACCCTATCTTCAAATTAAAATTCACACTATTTATCTTTAAATTTAGCGCTAATACCTGAGGCAAGAAAAAATAATCTGATGATTAATAGCTGAATACAATTCAATACAATATTAGCAGGTGCGTTGACTCATTCATCCACCCAACAACTATTTATTATACACCCATTGTGTAACGGTATGCTGGAACCAGTTGTCAGAGCCAGCTGTTGAACTTTCAAGAAGTTTTAACTGTTTGTTAAACAAAGCTATTATTTAAAGTTAGTTTATGTGCACTTACAGCTAATTAGATAGGATTAAAATAAAAACAAAGATAATACTCAAAACTCCTCATGCACCAATTATTTTACTTTACTACAAATCTGTTGTTGGGATAATTTTTTGTATTTGTCAGATGGCATATACCTCTGTATCTTTTCCCAACTTCACAGTCAGTCAAGTCATTAGCTTAAATGGACCATAGTGAAAGTACCTAAATCATAGAAATTGAAAATGCTACAAGTCAGGGTCTTTTTAGTCATCTTTTAGAGAACCTGCTGTTAAACAGTGACCAGCACACCACGGCCAGGCCCCCGGGGTAGTAAAGGTCTGCAGGGGCAGCTGGTGCGTGCTCACTAGTCCTGCAGGCTGGACTGAAGACCGATAAGTGCCCCTCTGGGGGGAAGAGCATGGTGCGTGTGTTTGTGGTGGAGAGACCATTGGCCACCAGAAGAAGCCCACGTCCTAATTGCTGAATTCTCTGAATATGTCACTTTATATGGCAAAAGGGACTTTGCACATGTGATTAAGTTAAGGGTCCTAAAATGGGGAGATCATCCTGGATTATCTGAGTGCACCCAGTGTGATCACAAGGATCCTTACAGAAGGGAGGAGGGACAGAGTCAGAGAAGGAGATTTAGCCGTGGAATCAGAGCACAGACTTAGAGAGATTTGCAGATGTTAACAACGCTGGCTTTGACAGTGGTTGTAGGCGGCCTCCAGGAATTGGAAAATGCAAGGAAACAAATTCTTCATGGTATGTAAGATTAAGTTAAATTCATAGTGTGAGAAGGTATAAACCACTAAAGAGAAATTTTTTTTTCCCAGTCACTGGTGCATTAACATTTTCTTAATGAATATGTTAATGAATCTTATTTTGGTAAGGCTGGTTTGGGAAGTTCTTGACTCTTTCACAGTTTGAATTACTGAGTAAACTAGCCTTCTTTTACTGTGGACATACAGGAATTCAGCCATTCAGATGAGAATACCAACAAGGACTCTGAATCCTTAAGCCTTACTCTGTACCTAAAGTTCAGTGGTTCGACTTGTAATGGTCACCTTTTCTTCTTTAAATGTATATTTACTCCCTTCAATATCTTAATCAGTACTATAGACTTGACAAGATAAAGAAGTATTGCTACAGTAAATAGCTTTTCTCCCAATGGATGGAGACTTACAGGAGGATGATTATTACCTTTTTTGGACTGATGATGTTTCTCAGGGTTTGTGAAGGAAGGGCTAGGATCAAAGCCTCACTCTGCCTTTCCAGCTGTATTTCCCATCAATCATTGAGCATCCTGGATCTTAGGACAGAGGAAGAAATGCTAGCTGCTCTTAACAAGATGCTGTGCTGTTCTTTCTTTGCATTCAACTCGGATCAAAGTTCATGTGTCCTACAGGACCTTTATGTAACAGCAGAAAGTATACAACATACTCTAATACTCTGGCCTTCCCCTGGAAATTTCCTAAAGCTTCGGCATGGGTAGGGTCATGATATCATACCCAGAGACCCAGATGACAGTTTTAGTGCCACTTACCTGTAGCACCAACTTCTGAACAAGGAAGGGGTCTGCGCATCTCAAGGCTGCCTTGGCTGTTTTCTTCACGCTCGGGTCTGTCTTGAGGCAACCAACTTCCAATTATGAGCAATTTTTATTATTGTTCCTGGGAAAGATGAAAAGCTAACTTAAAAGTGTATTAAGCAAAAAATAAAAAGGTATAAGTTAGCAAATTTCTTTGATACTTTTTGGAATTGTTTTCTTTCTTCAATTCTCCACCTTTCCCCAAGGCCCTCTTGAGTTGAGGTTCTTGTTATTCTGAGCTGGGTCATGAAAATATTGTCAGGTTTCTCTTGAATAATAATGGCGATGATGCAGAAACAACCACCACCTCCTCCTTAATATAGCACATTCTAAGAGCCAGGCGCTGTCCAAGCACTTTGCCCATCTCTTCTTATTTAATAATCCTCATAGAACCCTTTGAGATGATACTCTTGTTCTCGTCACCTCCATTTTACAGAGGAGTCATTTGAGGCCCTGAGAGGTTAAGGGGCTTGCCCAGGGACTCACAGTCAGTGAGTGGTGGAGCTGGGATTCAGCCTTGGGCAGCCTGGCTCTGGGCACAGCACTCCTGGCCACTCCAGCCCACCCCACTGCCTCAGCTGCTTTGGGAAGAGATGGCTTCCCAGATTGGGATGTGAGGGAGTCAGAGCGTCTGAGGATCCATCCAGTCTTCCTGGAGGCTATGGCTGTCCTTGTTCTACTCCCATTGTCCATTCATACTCCAGCTTCACAGTCAATGCTCATCTGTGTCTTACAGGACTTTTTTGTGGTAGCAGGAAGTGTAGATGGGGAGATCATGTAGGTAGTAGCAGGAAGTATCGGTAGGAGGTTTTGTAACTCAACATCTGCTAGACCAGTCTCCTATATTGGTTTGGGTGATAGGCAATAAAAGAAAGCTTTGAGGGATGAATTTCAAGATTTGAGCCTATAATTCTCTCTACATCATCCAAGGCTCTTTAGTCACTGTGTGTTCAGAGGCCTCAAATGGTTTTCTCTGTCCCTCAGATCCATCTCTGGACCAACTGCCTGGCTCCCCATAGCTGTCAGTTTCTATGAATGAAGCTGGTTAATTGTTGCTTCTCTCTGCATTGTGGGCTGCTACCAGCCCACACATGACTCAATCTCACAGCTTTCTATCCCTCGTAGACCCAAATAGCCATACTCCCTATTCCCCTGAAAGTCTGACTCTGGACAATAAAGGGCATTAATTTTAAGATACTAATTTTCTTTGAAGGAGGAGGAATGAGCAACCATGTCTCAAAGATAGACAGGACTGGGGAGAGTCCTGGGGAATCTCAGTAGCAGGCACTCAAGGGCTGTCAGGTCCTGGCCATCAGAATGTCTCGGTTTGTCCACCATCTGCCCTTGAGCGACATGGTTTTAAAGCTCAAATTGGGAGGCTGGTGTGGTTTGCACTGGCATGGATGTTTGCAAGTCTGAAGCCTGGACCAGAATAATCCTTTAAAGGAAGGAGATTATTATTTTTATGTATGTCTTGCCTACTTTCAAAAGGTCATTGGATGAATCACTGTTCTTTTGTCATCTGATATGTACTAATTTTGTAGTCTGGAGAGTATTTACTATGTATGACTTAAACAGTATAATTATATTCCATTTAACAGTATTATGTTGGTGCAGACTTATATTTTACAACATTTTCTATTTTAGCACCAGGCACACTATTGGCACTGAATGACCCTAATCTGGCACCTCATGTCCTGTCTGTAAGGATATGCTCTTATCTTTCTGTACATATAATTAAGAACTGAACCGTGTCTATTTTT
Source organism: Tonatia bakeri (assembly GCA_004024845.1). Classification (NCBI taxonomy): domain Eukaryota; kingdom Metazoa; phylum Chordata; class Mammalia; order Chiroptera; family Phyllostomidae; genus Tonatia; species Tonatia bakeri. The sequence continues at coordinate 58,975 of PVIA01003613.1, read as the reverse complement.
ATATTTAACTCTTGACCTAATAATCTGTGAAAAACACAAGACTAAAATTATAGGTTCTATGTAAATGATTTTGTGTGTGTGTGAAAGCTGCCTCCCTGCCCTTCCAGGATATCTTAATGAAAGAATGTAATGATAGTGATGATGATGATAATTATAATAATATGTTAAACCCCATCAGCTTCCCAAAAGTAATGAATCTATGTAAACGTTGACAACGAAATGCATCTCCAGTCTAATTTTGTCTCATCTGGGTGTATATTTGTTTCACTGATGTTTTTCTGAGCTCCTTTGCTCTACAGCCCTAGATTCAAGGATTTGTTTTCCAAAAGCCATCAAAACAGACCAGGCCCAAGCCACTAAAGGTGTTCCACGGCAGGACTGTCCTGCTAGTGTGAGCCAGCGGGTCTGTCGTCTTTGCATGTATATGAGGAGATCTGACTGGATCTCCCCATAAAGGGAGGGAAGGGACTCCAGCCCTGCTGGCAAGTATTTTCTTCTCATAAACTCCCCAGCTTTGTCCACTTGTCACACTTCTGTTTCTGTCAGTCATCAGATCAACCACACCAGTGATATGTCCAGTTTGTTAGGCTGGTCGTCAGAAAAGTGGGAGAACCCAGATGAATTAAGTGTGGTTTCTTGTTTGAATGAAGAATGATTGGTCATAGAATTGACATGCTGATAATATGAAGTAAAATGTCTGTAGATATTCTTTAAAGACAATTATAATTCATGCTGAGTTATTTAAATGAAAGAATGTGGGGGTTATATTTTCCTGTCTATGGATTACAAAGCATTACAAAATGGTTTTCAACCAAGTGTGAAAGGCAGTGAGATGAGCTTGTGTCTCAGTCCGTTTGGGCTGCCGTAACCAAGTGCCATAGGCCAGCTGGCTCTCTAACACCGGATGTCTCTTTCTGACAGTTCCAGAGGCTGGGGAGTCTAAGACCAAGGCATCTGCAAATACCATTTCTGATGAGAGCCTGCTTCCTGGTTCATAGATGGCCACCTTTTTGCTGTGGCCTCACATGGTGGAAGGAGAGAACTCTAGTCTCTTCAGTCCCTTATGAAGGCACCAATCTCATTCATGAGGGTCCCATTCTTAGGACCTTATAGCCTCCCAAAGACCCCACATTCAAATACAGTCCCCCAGTATCCTCAGAGGATTGGCTCCACAATCCATGGGTGCTCACGTCCTTATATGGCATGGCGTAGTGTTTGCATATAACCTGTATTTGCTACAGTAGGATATTCCCACACATCACTTTATTCTAGTGAAAACAGTGTAGTGCTAATCTAAGTGTTGCTTTTTAGAACTTTCTGGTAGTTTTTTTTTTTTTTCAAAATTGTTTTTCATCCACGGTTGGTTGAATCTTTGAAACCCATAGATATGAAAGCCGATAGTACCATTATTGGGCATTAGGTGTTCACATGTGAATTTTGGGGAGACACAAACATTCCATCTATAGCTGTTTATTTTTAATTAATTGTCTTTTAATCTACTCTTGGGCATTTCATTATTGATCTTGCTTGTATCTTTTATATGAACTGTTTATGTATTGTACTTTATTTTTTAGCCTCTATTGGGTAAAATATCTCTTCTGGGGTTTGTGATGAATACATGTTAGACTAAGGTAAAGCATGAAATGCTGGTATATGTAGTACACATACACTATTAGATAAATATCTTCCTAGAGTTTTAAAGGGAGGTCCTGGGGTGTCATAAGAAACATGTCATTGGACGTAAGAAACACCCAAACCTGTAGAGAAATGTTATTAAAAGTTTATTTGAGCCAAACTGATGACATGCTAGGAAGCAAGATCTAAAATGCCCCAGAGAATGATGGCTTTACATTATTTGGTATACTTTTGGAATTAGGGCAGAAACTAAGGAAAATTACATGAAGGTGGGAAAAGCAAGGTACAGGACAGTTAAACAAGTTTCCGTGCTCCCTTGAGGATGGTCATATCTTTGAGGGCTCTGGTAAAGAGGATTACTTCTAGCATTTCAAAGCTGTGTTAGCCTAGATGCTTGCTTAAACCTTTAACTAAGAAGTTGTAGGCTCGGGGTGTGACTACTCCCATGACCTTCCCAGTTAGGAATCTGTGATCAGATCATTCTGTGAGGTTACTTTTGGTTAGATTTTTTACAGCAGCCCTTTCTCATTCACAGGGACATTGAACTTTAGGGCAAACTTGGCCCAGCAGCCATCCTGATCATCATTGCTTTATATTCTGAGACATCAGCATCCAGACATGAGCCTTTCTGTCTAACCTGTCTCCCCAGGGAGGACGAGCACGCCCTCATCCAGCAGTACTGCCAGACGCTGGGAGGGGAGTCCCCGCTGAGCCAGCCCCAGAGTCCGGCTCAGATCCTGAAGTCGGTGGAGAGGGAAGAACGAGGAGAACTGGAGCGGATCATTGCTGACTTGGAGGAAGAACAGAGGTATGCTAGACCTGGGAGAAGAAGACATGTCATCTTGGGAAAACTTGTAATGGAAAATTCTTTAATAGGAACTTCAACATGGCTCCTGCTCATTCCCTGTTCCAGCTGTTGTCCAAGAAGTCATGGCGGAGTCAAAGTTTTAGAGGACACTACCAAACTGGCCTGCTGGCTTTAGGTTACAGCTCTGTTTTGGGGCCCAGGGATGATGTCTGCTAGAATAATAACTCCAAGCTACCACTTTCTTCATGCTTGCTCATCTCACTGTTAAGAAGTATTTTTACCTGGGAGGAAATAAATAGCATGCACTAAATTTGGAGGTAGAAGGCAATGCGCACTATAATCATTTTGGTTTTTGATTTTCTGTGTTAGAAATTTGCAGATAGAGTATGAGCAGCTAAAGGAGCAGCACCTGAGACGGGGGCTCCCAGTCGGGTCACCTCCAGATTCTGTCGTATCTCCTCACCACACATCCGAGGATTCAGAACTGATAGCGGAAGCCAAACTCCTCCGGCAGCACAAAGGTCGGCTGGAGGCAAGGATGCAGATCTTAGAGGACCACAACAAGCAGCTGGAGTCTCAGCTCCACCGACTTCGGCAGCTGCTGGAGCAGGTAGGGCGTGCAGAACTCAGCATCACTCCTCTTCACCCCATTTGTCCTGGTCCCATCTCCCAGGTGCTTGGTACGAGTGTCACTGGAGAGGTTCACTTTCAGTTTCTCAGCTCATGGAATTAATTTAGACTTGCTTAGAAATCCCCCTTCAAATGTAAGCACTAAATCCTCCCTGGCACACACACACAAACAGCAGACAGTGAGCTCGCCCAGTTGTAGGGGACTTCCCCATTCTTCTTTAACACTGAAATCTATCTCAGCTCTGGACGGTTTCAGGAAAAAGATCCTGTGACATAGGTTTGCATAAATTAAATATGGGAAACGTCCGTGAAGATCAAGGGAAAGGAAGTGACCTGAACTCTTCATTCTAAAGCTTTTCTTCCAATGAGCTATTTTTAAGAAATTAAGTAACAGATGTTTATCAATTTGCAGCTATTATTTCCTAACACTGGGCCATGTTTATGGCAGTTGCTTGCAAAATTTCTTAATAAGAAATACAATTTATATTTGATGAATATATACATGTATGATAAATATAAAATAATTGCTGTTATAAAGAAATGCTCTCTTATTTTTCCTTTCCTTCCTCTTTCCTGCCTTTTCTTCCTCCTTTCTTCCTCCCTTCTTTCATTTCTCTCTCCTTCTGTGTCTTAATTCTTCCCTTCCTCTGTTCCATTTTCCTTGTCTTTCCTTCTAGTGCTGATCAAAAAATTGATTTATCAAATCAGTTTTATAACTCATTAATGGATAATAGTCTGAAATTTTGAAAAACACTGCTGTTTGAGATAGAAAAGTTTCTGCCATTTTGGTGCCTGCAGTCTTACTAGGGACCATAACCAGGTAGTATGATGCACAACAAGATGGTTTCTTGTATAAAGACATAACGCGGTGCAGAGAATTAAGTCCTTGACGACATCTAGCAGTGAAGTAATAGGAATCGTGTCACAGAGTTAGTGATGCAGATGCCTTTGCAGCAGGTACACATGGTGGAGAACCCCAGCAAATGGACCTGGAGCTTCTCTACTTGACCCTCAACATCAACATTTGTGTCATCTTTTGCCTTTTTCTTTGTCCTTCCCAGCGAGGGGCCCCAAGGCAGTGACATTCCTTAGCAGAAATGCCATTCTCCAGAGATGATTTATTGAATCAAAGCAGAAACCGCTTTCTCTCCAGTGATTTTCTCAAACTTTAGGAAACTGTCTTGCTATCCGTATCTTTTAACATGTCAGAACCATTCAAAACAGTGTAATTTCTGCATTACCTACAGAGCAGGCCAAAGATCACCCATTACATTTTGACCATGTACTCTTCTGTATGTCACTGTTTCAGAATTTGTGTGAAACTGTTTTGGTCACAGGTTACTTTGAAACTTCCAAACTGTGCATCATTAGAAAGTAAGAGTTCCCCCAAGAAAGACCCCAGGCTGGGCCCTTTTAAGTCCTCTGGAATGTCTGGTTTTTACCTCTGTTACATTACACAGAGGCCAAAACCTCTGTACAGAGGGAAAAGTTACATTGTTAGTATTATGAATCTAAAGTTTCTGAATGGTGCCCGTGTTAGGGATGAATTTTCTCTTGAAAACTCATGTTTAGAATATGAAGTATTCACATTAGCAACCTAGTACATACATAACAGTCATTGCTGAAGGAAGCCCTACTCTGAAAGCTTCATTCGCCGTAGTGTGTTGATGATATTGGGGAGCAGAAGGTCCTTTGCTCCCTCTTCCCTCTGCCCGCCTTCCCTCTCTCCATCCATTAGACAGAGCTGCCTAATGGCTCATGTACCTTCGGAATTGCACGGTATTGCTTTTAGAGATAGCTGATATCAGAATGACTCTGTACATCCCAGACCGTGCAGCTCTTATCTCTTCTTAATGACAGCAGGGATGCCAGAAGGAGACAGAAAATTCAACTCCGCAAGTAAAAACTGACAAACCCACCAGGCTTCAACTAATACAGATTTAATGAAAAAGTCAGCATCAAATATATTTTATTTTATCTTATTTTTTTAAGATTTTATTTATTTATTTTTAGAGAGAGGGGTAGGGAGGGAGAAAGAGAGGGAGAGAAACAGAATCATAGATTGTTTGCCTCTCACATGCCCCCAACCAGGGACCTGGCCCACAACCCAGGCTTGTGTCCTGACCAGGAATTGAACCAGTGACCTTTCAGTTTACAGGACAACATCCTACCCACTGAGCCACACAAGTCAGCGCAGCATCATATATAACTTCTGCATTCCTGTTCAATGGGTCACATTTTCTAATTTGACCATGTACTTGTCAATATATCCATCATCGTTTCAAAGCTCTGTGTGAGAGTGCATTTGCCAAGTGTTTGCCAGGTGTCTGATTCTGTGCTAAGCGCTTTAGAAATGCTCATTGATCTCCACTTCAGAGCCCTCTGATGCAGGCGCTCCTGTCAGCGCCCCCAGCCTTTAAAGAAAGAATCTGAGTCCCAAAAGGTTAAACGTTTGCTCGGAATTACACGACTCCTGAGTGACAGAGTTCAAGTCTAAGCATCTGAATTCAAAACTGTGCTCTTAACCACCCTCCAATATTGCCTTTAAATATTGATTTATACTTAAAAATGAGCTGATTTTGAAGTTGGATCAAAGACAAGGAGTGCTCATTTTTTAGAGATGAATTAAACATGCTTCTAAATCTACTTGGTTGACCTAAAAATAATGAGAACAATTGAGAGGCAAACCTGACATTGATATATAAATCTTTTGATATAACCAAGTGGGTTGTTCAAGTCACCCAGACTGAAAGGGAAAGACCACTTAGTGCTCAGGTAAGTTCTAGTGAGTTCTAGTGTCTACAGATGCTAAAATGTATTTGAAAATGTCTGAGGGTGAAGAACTCTACATGTGTGGTGGGGAAGGGGAAGTTAGAAATGGAAACGGTTTCCTTAATAACATATTAAATCTTCCTCTGGCCTCTCCTCTGAATGTGATTCCAGCCTGAATCAGATTCCCGCATCAACGGTGTCTCCCCCTGGGCTTCCCCTCAGCGGTCCGCACTGAGCCACTCACCTGATCCGGACCCTGGCCCGCAGTTCCACCAAGCCGGTCAGTGTCCCCAAGAATTGACCACCCCCCACACTGCTCTGGTCTTTGCTGTTTGTTTTGTTGTGTGTTTTTTCCCTTTTCAAATGGCATTCTTACACATGGGTATCTTAGGGCACAAAGAAGTTTTCTCTTCTCTTTGGTATCAGATGAGTCCAAAGTCATTTCAACAATATCAAAAATGCAAATGTTTAGAATAATAGCTATAAGGCACATGTGCACATGTGTATGGTGTGTAGTGGTAGACCGAATTATGGTGAAAGGCGAAAAAAGTGCTCTTTCCTTTTCAGGATGAGCAACAATTTTTTTTGCCTTGAGGATTATTCTTTTTTCTTTTCCATATTTTTGAGTAAGTTGTCTTTCTCTAAAACCATACTTGTACATACTCAGAATATAATCGTAAAGGACATTATACTCAGCATGGTTTTCTCTGCCCAGGCCTGGGCACTCAGCGTTCCGCTCTCGGCATCCCGCCCCTGTAGGCATTGCCGCCCCGCTCACCCCCATCTGAAGCAGAGGTCCCCTCCAGCCTGTCGTTGGTCACAGAGAGGACCTGTCAGTGTTGCTCGGAAGGACTCCGTCAACCAGGCATTCTGGAATGACATTTTGTTATTGATATCATTCAAGTTCCAAAATTCTACTGAGGATCACATACTTGAACCTAACTAATTTGTTTGTGAGATAGTGTTTGCTATATTAATCAGAAAAACCTAAAATATTAATATTATTTTATTTATTTAAAATAAGAATTATTTTGCTATTGATTATAGAATGAAACTCAGGAAATCATAAAGTCTTTTATGGGATACCTCTAGCTGTGTGGTGGCAGAAGCAAGCCTGTGCTGAAGTCTGAAGAAAAAAAAGAGGGAAGAAGGAAGAAGAAATTGGTAGAATATTTTTCTCATGTGAAAAATAGTTGCAATGCAAATTAATGCAATTCCAACTAATAAATTGAAATAATATGACATTATGGATTTTTCACTCATGAATTTTTAACCTAGCACATGGACTCTTTTTATAGACACATATAGTGCATTTTATTTATGTATAAAATTATATTACCAACAAATTAATACTGAAGTGGTTTTGGTATTTTTCCCTAAAATTGTCATTTTCCGTGAGAATTATTTTCACCTTGGTATTTAGAGGCCACAGGTAGTATTTTCTCCTGATGCTGGTGTTGCTGAAAGCCTGCATGTTAGTTTCAAGACGCCTGTTCTTTTTCTCTGCCGTTGCAGCACCGGAGGACCTGCTGGCCCCACCCCATGACACCAGCACGGACCTCACAGAGGTCATGGAGCAGATCAACAGCTCGTTTCCATCCTGCTGCCGTGAGTATGCGCCACCCTAGCCCCACCGCTGCGCCTGTTCCTTCCATTTCCTTTTTTCTGGTCGTATTCATAGGTAAGATAAGAGAAACCTCTATTAGAAATAGGATCAAATGTTATATGAAAACCAATCAAACCTTCTGAATGTCAGCAAAGCCCATGATGTTGAACCCAGGTACCATCTCATCCCTGGGGAGCAGTGAGTGCAATCCCGCCCTTGGAGATTTTTCCAGACACCTTGTGAGCGATGGCATGAAGGCAGATAAAATAAGTCTACTTTTAAGAAGACATTATTCTCTTCAGTGCAAGCCAGACTAAGAAGCATGTATTATACTTAATAAGAGAGTGTTCAGTGGCATGCCGAATGAGGCAGGAAAATGGCCTTTTCTACTCCAATCCCCTCTCCAGACATTGATCTCTGATGTCATCACGTGCAGGTACAGCCAGAGATTATTTTCAGGTTTTCCCCTTTTTCCTTCTGCTTTCTTTTCTTCCTGGATAAAGTAGTCGCTGTATAAAGACCAAACCATTTAAGGCATCACAGATTAAGACCCTGTGAACTTTCCATACGGACCAGAAAGAGCCAGATAACCAAATAAAAGCAGTTCAACTCCCAGAGGAACTTATTAATAATTCTTAGTTATTGACCTTTTTTTACCAAACATTTCATCCAGCTTCTTGCCACCTTGCAATTTCTGCTGAGCTCTCGCCAAAAAGACTTCTGCCGTTTGACACAGAAATGGTGGACTTGTATAAGCATGCATACTACTTAATGCCAAATTACATTGTAAATAATCTTTTAAAGGAATGCAAATGTATTATTTATAATTTTTATGACTTATAACTGATTTTTAAATCTAGTTGGCCATTAAACTAAGATTTTAGTATGTATATATAACTATCATTTGTCATACATTATTTATATGTGATATATATGTATATAAACAGCCTCTCACCTTACTCTTTTTCATCCTCTCTTTGGAAAATACTATCCTAAGATATATTGACTTTATTAAAAAAGTGTCTTTCAATTTATGCCACTCTGCAGTGTACAAAATTCAGCATTAGCAGGAAGTTGAAACAGCTATTTGAAACATAGTTATCTCTGAAGTTTTAGAAGTATTTGCCTGAAGGACATACAGTAGTTTCTACAGCACATGAACGTACTTATATTTGGGAGTGTGTCATTTTCCAGGTTATTATGTGTAGTTCTACCCCCCAAAGTGTGCTGAGTCGCATTTATCTCCTCTGTCGTCCCCACAGTCGTCCCCACACTCGTCCCCACACTCGTCCCCACACTCGTCCCCAGAGAGCGTGGGCGCACATACGCTTTTTGGCCCTGAAGAGACTTAGAAGCATGAAGTCCGTAGCCTATCAAACTGTTGCATTTTTTCTGGGCTTTGTAACAGCCACAAAAAAAGAGCAGATTAAATCTTTTGTATTAATTATACTTCAAGTTGAATTTGCTGGAGAATTGGTTCTGAGTTGCGTACAACTTAATGGTGAGATAAAACCTCCTCATAGTCATTCTAAGCCAGAATTTCAAAATTAAATTTCTCAATGAAATTACTTTTTAGGTCAGCTTAAATGCAAATACATTAATAACTAATTAAAAACAAATTCTATAAATCAAAGCCAATTAGAAGTTTTTATTTAAATGTCCTGATGGGCATTTTCAATTAAAAGTCAGTTGGCAGTGAGTACTAGGATGGGAGATGATTAAATTTATGCTCTACAAGTGGATATAAAAATGTATAATTTCCATAAAGAAAAATTTATACTAGAAATTCTTAATGACTTTTTAAAAGTTTGTATTTTGAAGCAGTTACTCTTAATTTTTTCACAGTATATTCTTATATCTTGATATTGTAAAAGACTGATCCTTGTCATAATTTAGAATGGTATGTAATTAAAAATAAATCGTAATCTTAATTATAGGGCAAAAATTAATCTTAAGAGGTGAGTGTGTTCTTCTCAATTTATGGTCTCCTTAAAGGCAAGTATAAAATTTCCATTGATCTAATCTTATCAGCTAGTAACAGATATTTTTGGTTCCTGAGGAGGGTGTGTACCTTCAGCGGGACCCACATAACAGGTTAAGCCCCCTTTTCATGGTTGCCTTCTCTGCCTGCATTATTCCGCGCTGTGAGAGGGGGACATGGGGTCTCCCGGTTTGTTCCTGGGACACTGGCCCCACGTTCTCATGGTCTTAAACTTGTACCTCCACACGTCCTTACAATCTGTGTCATTTTCTGTGGATGAACATTATTAGTGGTCCTGTGGGGGTTTTTTTTTGAGTACAAGTACAAGTTTTTTTTTGAGCTCAAGTACATCCCATGTAAGAAATGATAGTGTATTTAGAATACTTTGAAATTTAAATCTTATTATTTGTGGTTTCTGCTGTTAGTTTGGTTTTAGTTTGTTCTTCTTGGTATTTATATTCTATATTTTGCTTTGATAATATAGAAATTTCCAAGATAGGGATAGCTATACATAAAAAATAAAAACTTAATTGATTTATTTGTAAAACTGATACATATTTTTAAAATTCTACTTAAAGTTATTAAGCCTTTTAAAAATTGATGCAGAATAGAAATGAGTCACCTAACACAGACTTGGTGTCCAATACATGTTTCTGAATTGGAAGGATGGATGGATGGATGGATGGATGATTACATTTTCCCACTGGGAAGGTTAAGCTGTTGAATTTTCTGCAGGTAGTACTCACAGGTTCTGTAGGATTCATTTGCTTTGCTGTCTCTGTTAAGTTGCTCAGCTAGCAAATATTTTAATAAGCCTTCAAATTCCCAAAGCTTGCTGACCACATTTGGAGAATTTTTCTAAGCAAATCAGTTTGACACCCTCCAATGCCAAGCCAATCTCATGAGCCCCTGTAACTAATAAGGACTTTAAAATTGCTTGTCAGTAGCATACAATGAATTGATCTACATGTTAATCTCGACTTTTGATCCTTTGTTAATTAAAAATTAGCATAGTCACGAGTAAAGTTCTACTCCTGGCAGTCTTGGAATTAAAATGAAACTGTATTCATAAATCCTAATTGCATGAATTGCCTACTTAAACATGGCTTTTTTTTTTTTTTTTTTACTGTATCTATGTATTGTTGCATATAACATTTCAGAATTCCTCTATCTTGAGTTAATATCCCAGTTGGTCCTGGTAGCATCCTTGAATTATGGCCTTTTAAAGTCTTCTTTTGATTATTTCCTTTAAGATTCAGAGCAAAGAGGCAGGTGTTTCCATCTCTTTCTCTCAAGGAGTTAATGAAAGGCATTTAATTATATTGCTTATTAACCAATGTACATAGTAAAATTTCTACTAACTGATGTAACTTTTCTTTTAGTGTAAAATGTTTTATCTTTTTTTTTCATTTATGTCATCTAAATATATGGGATACTAGTAGTAAGATGAGTACTTTTTGCTTTAAAAGCAACAAATGCTTTTAAAGTTATTTTTTAATCTATAGGCATATTTTCAGATGAATTGCCTATGTTTATTAAGCTTGAGTGACATTTATCAAAAACTCAAGACATACAAAAATGCAATGATTTTATGATTTATTTTAAAAATATATTTGTATGATTTGTTCAGGGGAGTACCCATAGCCTTTTATTTGGTAAAAAGTAGAGTTTTAAATGTTGGTTTGATGCAAAATTAATTCGATTTCCATTTGGGTTTGGTTATTTGTTACTTGGAAGAGAAGCATAGCTCCCCACGTTGTATCTCCGCTGTCCCTCAGGTATGGCTCATGTGTGTGAGGCGGTGCCCTGGTTTTCTTCCTCTTGTAACTGGGCTGGGGTGAGCCTGATTCTTCCCCCAAAGACTACTGGGGCTCACACTTTCCCTCCAGGCGTCATAAGAAAGTCTTCTTTGGCATTTGGTCCTTTTCCTCACAGAGCTGCTAGCACTCACTATGTGGTCGTGAATATCTTCTGTTTCTTCCCTCAGCATAGAAAAATGAGAGGGGGAAGGATCGAAGCGTGCTAGATCATGAGGGACAATTCTCCTTTGACGCAGGACAGATGTGTCCATCATTGGAGGGGCGGGGCTCCCCCGCCCCAGTAGGGTTGAGTATGAGAGGATAATTAGGAGATTGGTCAGGGAAAGGGAGAGATAAAAAAGCAGAGGCCTCAGAGGCAAGTGTTGCCAGTGGCTGCCCTCGCAGCACCCACCAGAGCAGCCACACCGTCAGTGCCCACTGTGACAGGAAGGGGTGAGCTGCAGGTCAGAGGCAGAGGCGAATTAGACACCAGCCTAACTTCTCCAGGGCTCTTAACTGGGACCATTTAGGCACAAGTGTTAGCCAAGTTCCTCGAAGACTGCCAAGGACTGGGCCAGCCCTTTTCTTGATATAAGCACACTGCTACCATCTTCTTGGACTTGAGGGCTAGGGTGGCAGAAATGAAAGACTCATGCACCTCCATTTCCCTAATGCCTCCTTGGTCAGAATTGGTACTATTCAGCAAAATATACAGAATTTGCTCTGTTCTGATACATAAACCAAATACATGGCAAGTTTTCAATGAGAAATTTTGAGATTTTTTGCAAAGCTAAGTACTCACTGAGTGCTTTAGTGTATGCTTTTTGACAGAGCCAGTATATGCTTTGCATATTGGGGTGGAATTTTTGTATCTTAGAGCATCTAACCAAAAAACCCCACAAGAAATTAAAAAAAAAAAAGCACAAACAACCTTGTTTCTTATTGGCATCTATTTAACATACTAGAAATGGCATACCTTTACATGCCTGAGAGGGGGAACCAGCCGAACCTCTGTACCACCTTAAATGTATTTCTTTTGTTTTCTCTTTCAGCAAATCTCCCCAGCAGACCACAGGTAAGATTTCATTGTTTTGTTAACAAAAATTTTAACATATCAAAAGAGAATTTTATTCATATATGATTTCAAATCAGGGACGTAGCCCTCTGTCTGAACCTAAGACATGTCACAAAATAAAGGAGATGGGCAAAGTTTTTAAAGGCAAAATTTGCAAGGAGCTCACAGTCAAAGAGATGGGATGCTACAGGAAACAAGACCTCAAACTTACACTGTTAGTTTTCTGACTGGTAGGGCGACTGGACTTACTATGGTCACCTGATTCAGTGGTTGGCAAGTGAAACTCTGAGAGGAGAACAACTGATGGCATATGACTGGACATTTGTCAAAGTCCCAATTCTGGGTCAGGCTTGCAGAACAGAGCCTCTGGGTGACCTCCCAACTGGAATCAGACAGGGAGGCCCTTGGTTCCACGGGCAGTTTCCAAGTCCAAGGAGTAGAGAGTCACGCGCTATAAGCAGCCTCGGAGCTCAAACTGCAAAAATCCAAAGTTGGGCCACAATTGTATTAAAGTTCCTGTAAGTCTTCAGGTTGGTTGGCTTATGTGCTGATTACAGCCTAGAAAAAGCAGGTCAGCTACTATCAAATTTAGAGCTACCGTATTCCCCATGTAAATAAGTAAACTTGTTTGACATTCAAATACTAGTTGATTTAGTACAATAGCTTGCAATCTGGGGAGGGGGAATCCCTACCAAGGCAGTTCTCCCAGATGCCCCAGATGCCCCAGATACCCAGTGCTTGGTCCTCTGTGCTCTAACTGCTTTTTAACAGCCTCATCTATACTGCGTGAAGTTAGCCTGGATAGATTTGGCTGACCACTCTTCTCCCAGATATCTGCATAAGGTGGCTATCACAGCCTTTCACTTAAAAACAGTGATAGAGCAGTATACAACAGTGGTTTTGTTATGTTGGGGGTAGGGTGGGGTCTTGGCTTTTCATTTAAAAATCCGTGGCCATATACCTTTTAGTAGTTTCTTTATCAGACACTCTTAGTAATAATGTGCCCTAAAACCACAGATCTTGAGAGAACATTTTCTTCCATGAACGTTTTTATTAATCTTCTTGAAACATCGAAACTTCTTCTCATTGTCTTATCTATTGGCAAGAGGGGCTGGGATCTTAATGAGAAGCCCAGTTTGTCTTTAGAGACATGAGGAAAGAAAGGAACATAAAAGAAATTAGTGGATGTGGTGTGAGAACTTGTGAGACAAAAGGACCTCACCCCAGGGAGCAAAATTCCTCTTCTGATTGCTTCTGTTGTCTTGGTGAATCAGAAGCCAGCACTTGGGACCCTGAAAAGAGTGAGGGTGGGAGGGAGTATCAAAGGTGCAAGATAAGACTAGAGATCAGGAAAGCTCACAGACCCAGGGATAGAGTCTGACTAACTGTCCCACAGCATTCAAGGACACCAAGATGTCTGTTAGTGAGGTTGGTGTGGAGTTGTATGTTGCTTGCTCTCTGGCCACATTCAAGTTCATGAACACAGACATCAGAGTAGGCTGAGGATTGCAGTTAACCAAAGTTGAAGTTCTGGTTTTGTCCAAGAGAGGACATAATGCAATTCAAAGGAAGAGTCAAAGGAGTGATGGTAATGATTGAACCAGGCACCTAAGGTTGGCAGGGAGAGGAGCGAGGATGCCCTTAGGAGTGGGAGACATGAAAAACGTGGGAGAATCAATGTGCTGTAGTATCCATGGATAGATGAAGTTGGGTCCTAGTGGGAGTCAGTTGGAGAGGTAGAAGTGGTTGCCAGAAGGTGGGATGATTGAAATTGAAATTGAAATGTTGGAGGGGTTGCAGGTATTGGTAATGGTCTGTATTTGGAACTTTGCGTAAGTGGCAAAGAAGGGTGGAGGACAAGTTTATTGGGGATGAGGACCTCAAGGAACCAAGAGGCCAGAGTATTGGAAGAATCATCCATGTGGGTGTTGAATTAAGATTTTAAAGTAGCTTTAAAATTGGTGACAGTGAGCCATTTATTCTTCAAGAAGTAAGAGAACGTTGACCCTGGGGGTCAGAAGGTGGCTACATAGTGGTGGTATAGTCTGAAGGCATGACATTCAATGCTGGGTGTTTTTAGGGATGGGAGAGAAAAAAAAATGCCCAGAAAAACACAAGGAGGACCTAGGATGGACTTAGCCAATGTGTGAGGATTGTGGGAGATTAAAAACCATTCATACGTGAGTGAGAGGATTGTGGGGGAAGTTGTGTCTTCGGGGGAGATGAAGATATTGGTAGAGTGAGCAAGGGAAATATGTTTTCAGAGCAGAAGGAGGAGGACGTGGGTTTTAATGATGGTGGGCCATGTGGTCTACAGAGGGCACATGGAATGGGTTTCCAGAATTACGGAGGGTGGGACGTGGGGACAGAGTAAGGGATGGGCAGATCTCTATATGGAGCAGGGCACAGGAGATGAAAGGAGACCAGCAGTCTGGAGCATTTCATGGTGGCCCATTGTTAAAAAGGAAAATAACATGATGAGGTGAATCCTCAGGCTCTCAAGGTAAGGTCAAGGCTGTGAGGAATGGGGCTCCGAAAGGGCAGAGAGACTCTTCTTTGAAGTCCTCAAATACTTTATAGCAATAAAAGCGATCACAATTTAAAGCTGAAAGTGACCTTAGATACCTTCTGTTTTGACTTTGTTCCAGTTTTTAGGAAATTGAGCTGTAAAAGAGTTCAAGTGTCCCTGGTTTACAAATCTATTTAGTGGACGAAGCACATACGTCACTCGTTCCAGGAGACCCTTTCCTTCTTTCTCCCTTCTCTCCGCATTCCTTTTCTTTCCCTGTCAGCACTTGCCTCCTCTTCCCTTCATTTTCCATACCTCCGTGTATGTTTTTACCCGCATAATTGTGCTAATATTTACATTGCATAGACTTAAACGTTTAGAATTATGTGAGCTAAAATGCAAATTATCGTGCCCCTCTTTAGTAAACACTTATTTCGTTGTAAATAGGGACAATAAAGTATATGTAAATAATAAAAGAATCCTTTTAGACATTATTTCAATGTGAATCAGCACCAAAGTTTTAGTCAATATGGCACAACATGTTCCTTTCCTGGGTAGAATTAATTTCTTCCCTTCTCTGTTCCCGAAGTACTTGAAACTTTCTGTGGGTGGCGCACACTTCGAGTTAGTGTTGAGTGAGAGTGCTCTGTGCAGTGTCTCTCACACCTGCTTCATGCGGAGGGCCTCACCTCCGTCCCCAGGAGCCCCGCACATCCTGGGGGCCCGCAGCCTATGTGTGCTGAATTTTGGCTCCCTCGAACATGGCAGTGAAATGAGGAAGCGAGTTTCTGAAGAATATAAATCTCAATAGTAATGAGAGAGTAAGCTGGAGGTGGGAGTCAAAATGAGTTTGCTGCTTCTGTCTGACTCGGCCCGGAGGAGGAGGGGTCCCTCCATCATCTCTCCCAGACACTGTGCTGAGCACTGAGCTCCAGAGATGTGCAGGCCTTCACCCCAAATTCCTCTGTAAAACAAGAGGCAAGTGGAGAAGGCATGCCTTTTCAAACAGCCCCTGATAGGCCTCTTGTGATTCAGGTGGTGTGGCCCCAGTTTTGGGTTATTTCCTTTTAGGATCACTGAAAAAAATTTCAGCTTCATAGTACTTTTAGAAGACCAACTGTTTGACCTTTCCTTCAAAAGGCTAATGCTACTCCCTTGAGCGTAGCCCAGATCTTCAGCCTCTCCTGCCTGTGTAATGGGCCCCAAGCCTTTAATGGGCACTGCTGCACACTTTTGAACGGTGGTGTCTGTGTTAGGTTCCTGTCGCCTGGACCTCTGTTTGGGGCTCGGATGGGTTAGACTTGTCAAGGGTAACCCATTTGCAAGAGACCTCCCATAGCCCCCAGGCAGAGATGGGGTGCTTGCCCAGCCTCATGCACTCACCTTTGGTACCTCCAGCAAGAAAAAGACAAGTCCCCTCCATGGTAATTTGCTGTCCAGCATGGGCCAGAGAAAAGCCTTCCAGACTTCCTCTGTATTGGCTGCAGTGATAAGGATCAGATGAGGTGACTTCGGGATGACAGGAAAGGACTTCATCTTAGGGAGCGAAAGTCACGTGGGAGTAAAGGGTCCCCTGTGAACATAGTAAAATGGGGTTTTAGTTCTGAAAGAAGCACTTTTATTTCCTTGCAGAGTTGACAGGTCTCTGCTACCTGTAATGGTTTATGTAAATGTTGTTCTGACAGCACGGTTTTATTTTCCCTTCCCGCAGGCAATGTGAAGTGTTCATCTAGCCAGCAAACATTTCCTGACTTTCAGCATTGCCCTTTCCAGCAACAGCCAACCCCAGGCTCCATCTAATCAGAAGCCCCCCAGCTCCCTGAGACACGCTGTTGAGCACCGACCGTGTGTTCTACTGAAGGGTTGAAACACTGACTATCCAAAGAGAAAAGGATATTTTGTTTTTATAATAATCACATATTATTGTTTTCTTCTTCCCTTTCTATGCAACTGTAAATTAATGAACAGAGTGGTATTTGGAAATGGTAACGCATTTGTCACTGATTTGTATACTGCATACAGCATTGGGAGAGTGGGTGGGGGGCTTTCTAATGTGATACTTTGTTTTTAATAACCGTGACAAAAATGGCATAAGAATTAGAAGACAGTTTTACATTCCTTTATATTAACCTTGTACAATAACGTCCTTTATTTCTTCAACTCTTTGACCATTATGTTTTGGTTATTTATCACTCATCACCCACATGACGAAACAGATTTCCTCTATTTGTTTTCATGATTTGGCCAATTAATAAGTTCATATGCTTCAGTCGGTTGTAGTGTGTGTGTATGGATTAGGCTACCACTCTGCAGACACTGCTCAGCTTTATTTGACACCATGCACTTGACTTGTTTTAGCAACTACTTGGAGGACCACAGTAACAACCTGTGGGCCTTCCTGGCATTCCCACTGGGAACTTTTTCCTGCATTGTGTTTCTCTGCTCTATATAAGTAGCTCTTGATTTCTTTATTTATTTCATGTCCCAGTTGATATGACAGAGGAGACTTAAAGCAGAATTATGATAATCTCACAGATCACTTTACCAAAGGTTGCCCATTGAAGCCGATTTCCTCATCGACATAGCCACAGTGCTTGGCGCCGCCTTCCCCGTTTCCCGGGTCTTGGTTTCCATCATCAGACACACAGCAGGCCTTCGCCCCGTTGTAATGCCACAACGTGTTATGGTTTTTGGTTCCCTTTGACGAGAATTGTATTGTTGTTTATGTATGTTTAAGCCCCTTATAATTCCTGAAACTCCCCATTATTTTCTTTCAGAAAGCAGACACAGATTTAGTGCATGCCTCATTTTACCTTTTGGGTGAATGAGCACATGTTTTATTATCCTTCATGTGATCCGTACATTTGGGGAGAATGTTTATCAAAAGCCTGTGCCACTGCTTCTGCAGAAGAATGAAATTAATGCTTAGATGGTGGTACCCTGCCTAACTCTGAATGCGTTCTATGAGGCATTTGGTTCAGCTTCTGGTTTAGCACTGAATTCATTCAGTTTAAACATGATATATAGTTACAAAATGTAGAAAAACAAAAAAAAAGAAGTTAAAATAATGTATTTTGATTCAAGCACATGTGCTTTTAAAGCAGGACATTTTAACTTTGGGTTCTCTTTACCTGGGATCTGGCCAGAAGGAGGCTTAAAGTTAGAAATCCCTATTCTTGCAGAATAGGCTGGGTGGGTTGGGGGGCAGGGGTGTCTCTTTGCAGCATAGATATTTTGAGAAGAAGAAAATCGTTTTATACGAGAGGAAAGCCATGACCGCCTTTCTACCTCAGACCCGTCTTCATCCGCCGTGTCGGAAATAGCTTTGTGCCGCTCCCGTCTGCAAAGTCTAGAGCTTTTATCAGGCCACATCAGACAAGAAAAGCACCTATTTAAAGAAAAAAAAAATTCCCTGAACTCTCCACTACAAGCTGTAGATTTGGTGTCTTCCTTGTTCTTCGAAAAATTCTGTACTAGTATTTTTTTCTGCCTGTAATTGTGTGCAACACGCCCTCTATCTGCTATTATGGAAAAGCTACATAAAACACTACATTGTAATCTCCTAAGTAATAATAAAGAAAAAGAAATATATTGCAGCAACAACAAGGGAAAATAAGTATGTAGTTCTTTTGAAGTATGTGGTCAAGAACTAATCCTAGACTATCACCTAATCTGGGTTCATGTATTTTTCATCCTGAATAAAAGGAATTTTAACACAAGATGACTTTGATATTCTTCAGCTGTGTTCACTGATAGAACCTGAGGCTTGAATGCACATTTATGAAGTAAATATAAAGAGCCTGTTCGTGATACGTCCACTTGTTTTCCTGCAGTTTCCCCCGTACACACCAATTCATTCTCTCACTCTCATTGTCTCTTTATTTCTCTGTGTTCTTCTCTTCTCTTTTATATATAATCCTCATTTTCCTTCACAGATGAAAGGTTTTATCAAGAGGAAAAAATAATGTTGAATGTTGAAAATGTACCTGAACCCATTCAGATTTGGTTTTAATAGCTTCGGTGATTACCTTTTCAAATCCACTTTCAGCCGCATGCTCTTAAATAATGTGCTTTTCATATGTGCACTGGATTTTAACCGCTCTGGTGGTAAATTTAATCTATTTCTAAAGCCATCCTATAAGAAGTAGTGTCAAGAATCGTGTTACTTGATTCTAAATGTAGAAGCTATCCATGAAATAGAAAAATCCCAAAATATATAATTTGTTAAAATAAAGAAAATGGATACATTCGAATGAACATGCATTTTAAATATCCTGTCTAACCCAAAGTAACATTCACATCAAGCATTCCTAAGGAAATAATGGTTGCTTTCCAGCAAGCTGTTGAATAGGTATTTAAAAATGGAAATGATAACAAATGGAAAAGTTTGGTTTTTATGCTAAGTCTACAGCTTGTTACTTCAGTCATTGGGATTGTTTATACATATGAACGCAGCATGCTCCTGGGTATCTCCCCCCTCCCACTCAACTCTTTCTGTAGACCACGTTTTATAGAGTCCCTTCATGATCCATTAGTTGCAAATTTAATGAAAACACAATAAAACACCAACACCACACCACCTAACTCTGTCAGTAGGGTCTAAACTCTTCAGTGATGTACAGTATCAGCCTGTGTTTCTGTAAGTTTAGTTAAGTGACAAGAATGAGCTTGGTGGTGGAGGCGGGGGGCCAGTCATCATGACGTTATGTCCACTGCCCATGGTAATCATTTTCTTTTGCCTCAGTAAGCAGTATGGCAGCTATTACACTTCAATAATAAGCATGTCTTTAGCTCATGGGGCTGTGAGACTCTGCTGATCCTGGCTGGACCCTTCTGATTGCAGCTGGACTTGCTCACTTGCCTGGGGTTGATTGACGGTTGAGCGGGGTGGGATGGCTAGCCAGCAGCAGGGGGTGCTGCGGAAACACCACTGGGTCCTTTCGTCCCTAGCAAGCTCACTGGATACGTTCTCATGCAGTTGCAGCCATGTGCGTGTGTGCAAAGGAGGGCTTTACCGAGAACTGGCACACTGTCACTTCTACGAATTCGGCGGGTCAAAGTACAGATTCCACCTCTCTTGTGAGAGAGACTGCAAATGCGCAGGACTTGGGGTGTGGCTTCAGAGAGGGGCCCTCAGGTTTTACCGTATAAACAAGGTAGGCAAAGGAGAGAACATTGGCCAAAATACTAAAGCATCCATTTCCTTGGACATCATGTTCATTGCCTCAATGGAATGGGAAAGAAGTAGCCTTTTTGTAAGACTCTTTTAACACAAAGGCCCAAAAGACCAGCCCCTTCATCCCAGGTTAAAAATCCAATGTCAGAAACACAAGGAGGGAAATTTAGCACATGTCTGCCCAAAATCCTATGAGAGGAAGGCCTCAAGACTGAATAAAATTAGGAGAGAAAAAATTTAAGGTGAGAAACGGAACAAAGGGGATATTAGTATAAGTGGCTCAGGTGAAACTTCTTCACACTGAATTGTCAGTCTTCAGTCAGAACACAATACGTGGGAGGTTCTTCACTCTGACTGAATGCGCAGGCACAGTGATAACCTGGTCCATTTGACACATTTGTTTAGAAATATGCAATTTATTTGCACTTTGTATAAACTTACCCACTTGCTACTAATCTTTCATTGCGTGGGCATTCCAACTGGTGACAGTTTTCATAGTTTAGAATAGTTGTAGTGTATGCTTGGGTCCAGATATTCTTTTGCAGACAGCTTACTTTTGGGGTACTGTTTTGAATTTTGAATGTGCAAATTCATAAAGCATTCCATATTTTTTAAAAAGAAAAATATTAAAAAGGCAAAGTTAATTAACAATTTGCTCTCAGCCTTGCTCTGTCTTCAGTCCAGAAAGTACAAATGTTGAATTCGTAATTAAATGAGAAGCGTTCCCAGACTGCTGTGGTATGCAATTACAATTAGTTCCTGATACTACTTTTTAAAGACCATTTTCCAGAAGCATTAAAGTATTGATTTTTGCTCAAATCAATTATTTGTTTCTTATAAAATGACATTACAAAACTGTTGGAAAGAACTGAGTCAAGCTGGTGCGAATGTGATCTCAGTGAGCCGGTCAAAATCTAGAACAGGCTCACCCATTACTCTGCATCTTGCAAGCCATGTTTACCCCATGAGAACCTGGACAACCGCACGTGCTCAGAACTCCTGTGAGGAGAGGTAAAAGTTCGCCCCGCCCCACACGATCCTCCTGTACCCTGTTCTCGTCTCCTTTCCACCTGCACGAAGCAGGTGTATATCGTCAATGATGCCTAATATAAGATGTTGCTTAGCACAGAACAAAATGCATACTGGACACCAGATCTCAAAAATGTCAATGGGGAACTAATAAAAAGGTAAACAGGGTCTTAGGATTAACTGAAAGATGTAAACCATGAACCAAAAATCCTGCCTTGACTTGAAATTGAGTGGCCATAGCTGCGTGGACAACAAAATATCCAAGGGTCCGGGAGGTGCAAGGCACTGTTTGTCGCTGAAAACAGAGTAAGGGGATGAAACCCTGTGAGGCGAGGGGGAGTGCTAACCTGATGGAGGAGCCGAGGATAATAAGCAAGTGGTTACAGCAACAGGATGAAGCTGGAAGGAAGGTTAGTTAGTAGGCCCCTCCCTAAAGGAGCATTCAGTACACTTTAGATCTCCACAGGATGTGTGCCCAAATATAGGGCTACAGTTCAAGAAAAAAATGTTTGGAATTAGCCATTACCTACAGAACCATCCCCAAAGCATCACTGTGATACTTCAGTGTGCTCATTGGTGATGTTAAGAGTCCTAAGAAGATACCACAGTGATCACTTAAAATGCAGAGGATGTAGCACTATTTCCCCAATAAAAGAATTCCCTGGTTCAATAGTTTTGAGAAACACTGCACGCCCCAATGCCCTTGGAGATTGACAATGTGTAAGAATATATTAAAAGCTTTGAGAAATCCTGAAGTAAAACAACCTCATAACTGTATATCACTCTGGTTTCCTAAAGCACTTAACCACAGAACCTTGTGCTTCTTACCTATTAACATCCTGCAGTGTACACTTTGGATGCTGAATTAATGTCATAGGTTTCAATCTTGCAAATATATACAGAGGGTGATCCCATGAGGTCTAGAAAAAATGACAAGTGAATAGTAAAACAGTTACCAGCCTGATAACTGTTTCTTAAAATTCAGGATTTTAAAATGGAAAGTAATCTTGGGTGCCAACCAGTATATTCCTTTCGTTAAAGAGATATGCTAAGGTATCCGTCAGAATCCAGACACTTTGCCTTCAGCTTAACTCTGTCCTTGGTTTAGTAAACATGTATTTTTGTAAAGAAAAATAATTTTTATTTCTAAAATCTATGTCTTTCTAAATGAGCTATGCATAACCAGCACTACTAAACCGGGCGTGAATTAAAAAAACAACAGGATCTATGCCCTGGTGGGTGTGGTTCATATGGTTGGAGCACCATCCCACAAACCAAAGGGTAGCAGGTGCTGTCCCTGTTCAGAGCACATGCCTAGGTGGTGGGTTAAGTCCCCAGGAGACAACTGATTGATTCTCACTCTCCCTCTCTCTCTCCTCTCTCTCTCTAAAGGCAATAGAAAAATGTCCTAAGGTAAGGATTAAAAGAAAAAAAAACGGACTCTAGGAATGAATGGCTGGGGTGTCCAGAATTGTTTCCTGAAATTCTATTTTTTAAATTTCTTTACTTAATAATATGGAAATTCTTAGTTTCTGTTAAAACTGATGAAAATACCATGCCATCAGAATGTGACTGCCATGTAATAAATGCAGCTATAAATACCATTGATTTTATCACCTCCAAAAAATCCTTTTACGGTCTGACTTCTTTGTATGCCAGTAAAAGCTCTGTCATTTCCCCCCAGATCTGTTTATAAAAGTTTTTATAAAGCAAAACAATGCTCTAAAATCTAGATCTGCAAGTTTCAACCATTGTGTC